>CAODLS015052101.1:0-11258 GCA_948243855.1 Flueggea neowawraea
ACTCCAAATTCGAAACTCTAGTTCTAGTCGTCACTCCCCAAAATGCTCAACAAAAGGATGCATTCAAAGAGAAAATGAAAGAAACAACAATGGAAAAAGATAGATCTTACCTCAAGGAATCAATGGTAGGCAATGGAAGAGGAAGATAGGCGAATTGGAGAGTAAATGTGGTTGTTGGAAGGAGTAAATGATGAAGCAAGGTCGGTGAGGGTATTAAATAGACCAAGAAGGCAAAACGCAGCGTTTTGCAAACTGCCTGAGTTAATTCAGGGCTTACTCAAGTAACTCAGGATGTTACTCAAGTAATTTGTGTCCCAAAGGAACATCCAAGCCCCACTAACTCGAGTAAGTCCAAAACTTACTCGCGTAAGTCTCGATCCTAGAACACACGAAACACGAACCCAATCACATCCACTCGAGTAGCACCAAAACCTACTCGAGTAATTCTCCTTTCTTACTCGAGTAACACACGAGTTACTCCAAGCTCATTCACACAAGAAGGATTCTCCAATACCACCAACACTCGGACAACATCTTCGAACCCAAGGATCAGATCAGAGACGAACAAAAGCTACAGAGACGTATGTCGGAATTCGACGGAATATTACAATCACTTTACACCAAAACAACACCGTTTCTTGCCATTTTCTCACCCTTTCACCTAAACAACAAAAATAGGAAATATAACATAAAAACACAACAGTAACAATAATTTATCATGCAAAACAAACACAAAATGCAATATTAACTATGCATAAAATACAACCTATTAAATATCTCCACACTTAAACAATGATTGTCCTCAAGCATTCAACAACTTAAAACAATCAAGAACCTTAACTCCAAATCACCTTTTTTACCCCTACATAATGTACTACCCACATCGATATGCACCGAAGATTCAAGAGAAAACACAATTAACGCCAGGTTAGCCAACATTGTTTGCAGCCATGTTTCTTTACAATTTAAGCACAAAAATTATTTGCAAGACATGTCTAATTAAACATTAAATCATGACATTAATATAAAAAATTATTTGGCAATATATTACTAATAAAAACCTCTCAACTTAGGGTACAAAGGTTTAAGTTTAGGAATAAATATTCGAATTGGTGAAAATAGGTTTAAAACAAAGAAAATGTCAAAGGCTCAAAATGGGTGAACAAGGGATTAATATAAAGTTGGATGCTCAAGGAAAAATGTCAAAGCAATGGGCTAACAAACAATGTCTTTCATCGTTTCGGTGTCCCAATTTGGGAAGGTATGGTTTTGAAATGCACTTCATAGCAAGTTCCGACAAAGTCCTACTATGAATGACCAATTGCACACAAAAAGAAAATAAAATGTGTTTAAAGGCTCAAATCTCGCATGGATATGTGTGAATCCAAATTATTTCTTTTCAGTTCTAGTACTAAGGGTTGTTTTGTCTTGAAGCTAAAATGAATAGAAACTCAAGTTATATAAAAATGGGTATATGAGTGATCTAAGACATTAAAGCACTTGCAAATTAAGTTTTTGAATACCCATGACAAACTCCCATAAAATTCATACAATCTTAGCAGGGGATCCATGTAAAAAAAGAATGCAACATGCAATGATTTTTTTGTTGTTGTTTTTTTAACACCATGCAGCCACGTAACAAAAAACATGCACAAAAATCACAGAACTCACGAACAAAAATCACAAAAGACAAAAACACAAAACCAAATAAAAAGACAAACAAACAAACAAAGTATTCCCCCTTCCCACACTTAAACATCACATTGTCCTCAGTTGCAATTAATATGGAGTTTGAAGAGACCCAAGACATTGTTTTTTCAGTTAGATGCCCTCGTGGCATTCATTTGTCCGGTTATCATATTGACCATATTCAAACGTATGTATTCTTTTTCCTTTTTGCTAATTATTTTCCTCTACTCTTTTTTCGTAAGAAAGGACAAACTCGTTTATCTCGTTTGATCTGCTTTTTAATATTTTGAGTAGGGCTCGTAATGATTTACGTGAAGTTGAAGGTGTAGTTGAGCCCCAGGATGGTAATGCTGAAGAGAACGTGAGTAATGCAACAAAGATGGGACAAAAGTTAAAGAAACGGCGTGCCAAGACATTCGTGGAAACTCTCCAAACCGCAGTAAAATGTGCACCTTAACTTCAAAATCAAGTGAAAGTTTGTGTTGCGAAAATAGGAAACAATCTTTCACAAATAAAAACAAACAAGAATGTAACGGAAAAATGATGACTTTTATTAATATCTGAGTGTTTAATAAAGATTGAAACTAAAAGACCAATAAGTAGATTGGTTGACAAGGTTTGAAACTAAAAGACCCATGAGAGAACACAAAACTAGAGCTGAAAACATGTTTGATAGAATTTAATTAAGGTTTTTCTGGGTGGTCAAATGGTGTCTTTTGCTGTTGTTGCTTCTCCATTTTATAAGTTCTTGCTTGCCGTAAATCTCTCTTCAAATGGTTTTCAATGGGTTTTCTACCTACATTTTCCCGCCAAGACCATTAGCTTCTCATGCAACACTTTTTTTGTTTTCCAAATAGGATCGATAAGATCTTCGAATAAACACGTGGTCTTATTGATAAGACCTTATTCTTGAGATTGAATTCATCTTCAATAAATAGTCTTCGCTCTTCTTCTAATTTTCTCACTTTTCGGCCAACTCTTCATCCATTTTCCTAAAATTGTCATTTAAACTTGATAAAACCTATCTTTTCAAATATAGTTTTATTTCTCACGTGGCGATCGATTTGCCGACCAAGAGCTTGAAGAGTGACCTTAATTAATAACTTTCTTGATAAGGCCATAAGTTTATGCTTCATCCTAATAAGGTCTTTTAATCAGCATGTGATAATTTTGATAAAGACCTATTCTTGCTGGCCAAGTCTGTCTTCCAAGTTGATCATTTAAGTTTTTGATCATTTGATTTTGGACTTCAAATAACTTGGGTCAACGCAATTATTTTTGGGTGTAAACAGAAGCATTGACTTTCATTCTACAAACAGAAATAACAAAAGAAGAGTTATTTTTTGAACTACGCAAATATCGTGTCAGCCCTAAAGTACTGTCTATGTTAAGCAAGAATAACCACTCCATGGTCCTCTTCCATTAACTTGTCAGCCCTAAAGTTACACCATTTCATAAACTTATGTACTGATAAATCCCAACCATGTTTCACAACAACCAGACTCTACTCTAGATTTAAAAAATACAGAGCAAGGGTATATCGTAAAAAGAAAAACAAGTACCTGCAAATTGCTACTGTCACAGTGAAGTGTACAGGGGTAGACTTAAGGGGGTCCGGCATAGTCCCGTGACCCCTCTTGAGTCTGTGGTCCTTAATATATAATACATATATTTGATTTATTTATAGTTTATTTACGATTTATTTAGGTATATGTTATATATTTACAATATTATGTGAGAAATTAACACATTATATATAATATATAGTTTTTACCAACTATAAAATACCACTTTATTTGCCGTCGGTTTCCGCTTGGATTTTGTTCTGCGTCCGCCACTGGAAGTGTGTGCAATTAAATTCAAGTGAAAGGAGAGCCTCCAATCCACTTCTGCTGAATTTTCGCTAATTAAATCATCCAACGGGTTGGCATATGAAATACATTACAACGTGAGCTTAATAGAAACAAACAAATCCACAGACTAAAGATAAGTTACAAATACTGCATGATGAATCAAAATGAAAATTAGGTATAGTCAAATTTCAGCTCAGCTATTATTCGTGATTTGGCAAAGGAGGTATACCTTCCATGTTGTAACTAAAACCGTATCCTTGCGTGCCCTGCAATCACCGAAACACATCAAAAAAATTAGTATTTGTACATAGAGGATTCGTCCGAAGAAATGCTACAAGCATGGAAAGAATGCCTCCAATTTCCTGACGAAAAACACGAGATCGTTATCCTGGCGTCCCCTGGACTCCTTACCGCAAAAAAAAAATACACATCCAACACGTCGTGCAAGAATTGGGCATCCATTTCAACATCAGAAACATCGTCCTCTTCCACCTCGTTTGCCTAACAATGCCGAATGCTTCTTCACCACACTCAACAATTCATACCTATCATTCAAACAAAACATGTAAATTCAAATTTGGACCACAAATAAGAAAAATTTGGCTGCTGAACAGTGAAGCTAAACTAAAATTAATTGAATATCACTAAAACAATTGAACCAAAGGACACGTGGCGCGATGAATTGAATAGCGGATTGAGGAAGAGGAGGAGGTTACCTGGAAGGGGTGTCTCCTCCGGCTCCTAGCATTTCCGGTATTGATATCAGAGAAGCTTCTAGAAGCAGTACTGAAGGTTTTGACTGTTTATTAACGGTGTTTCAATGGAGAAGAAAAAAAAAACTGGCTCGATTCTTTGCTGATCTGCAGAGTCTTCGACTTGTGCTTGCTTTGGGAAGACCATGAAGAACGGTAGTTTTAAGGATTTATTGGGGGCAGAGGGGAAGGACGACCCCAAGGCCGACGTGGGGGCTGAGGGGGGATGGTCGCCAGTGGGGTCTGGCTCCACCCCTGGTTTTTACCCTGGTAAGTCGAAACCTTCTTGTAGTATTAGAAGCAGGCATGGTGTACGATCATCCTGCCTCTATTTTGATTCCTAAGAAACCATGAAAATAGAACTTCTAGCTAGACATGTTTGAAAAGAAGTTTGTTGTACAAAGTGAAGAAGGCAAACAGACAGAGAGTGAGAGAAGGAAGAGACCCCAGAAAGCCATTGTGGTACTTGTGAAGGAACAGTGTAAAACTCTGAAACATAATGTGGGTACTTATTTATACAGACTCACTCCTACGTCTGAGAAGATATAAAGTCTTCTGATGCTATATCGTAAAAGAAAAAAAAATAAAGTAGAAGAAGATGGAAAGTCCTAATTAATATAGCTAACCTATTACTCCTGATTCCAATGTGGAACAATTAAATTGGCCGTTTTTGGAGGGAAACTCAACAAATACTAATACCTCATGAGTTTATTGAATAACCTGTGTCAAAGTGTTTTCTACTATTGCTTGATCGGAAATTCGATATGGAAGAATCAAATGACAGAAAATATACGGGACTCTAGCATGGGAATTATCATGCCTTGGACTTGAATTTGAGGAGATTGGAATAAAATAGCTGTCACTGACAAATGAGTTTGAATGAGAACAGCGCAACTAGAAGAGAATATTTTTCTTGATTTTTGCGAATTAGCCATTCATATCCCTTTTGTTCAGTTAGCATTAAGTGACTGTTGGAGAACAGTAATGAAATTAATGTTCATTCTCACCTTCAACCAAACTGCCGTCCTCCCACCTTTTATGATTCCCTTGTGTTTTGCAAAGTTCTTCGGAATGCAACGAAAAAACTTGAACATTGAATGGGCATCGATACTAATTGTTGTTCTCCAAAACTACAACAAAGCAAAAGGGTTGCGGAAAGATTTAGAAATAGGTGTTCAAAATTATCTTTTTATATTGTTTAATTTTTTTTTTTGAAATCTTATATTGTTTAATTTTAATTTAGACAAATGGTTGAGTGTTAATCTCGGGTCCAACTCTTTTGCTAAAAAGAAAAAGAAAGTGACAGAGTTAGAATCAAATTTTGGTGAGATCTGACAACAAACAGAGTGGCTTAATCATAGCATTTTAATGTTATTTTATATAAAAATAAAATTTAATATAATACTATAGTAAACCAAATACTATATATAGTATGTTATCTATAATGTGATATTACCCATGAGTCTCCGTCCCTGTGTATGGTTCAATTGCTGAAACAATTAAATATCAATATTTTGGGCTTGTCACTTGAGACTAGCTCGATAGTTGAGTGTGTGAGTTATAAATAATGAGGCTATTAAATTTAAATCACATTGTACTAAAACAAAATTTATATCTTGTTTGGTGGAAAAAAAACAGCATACGAATAATATACTAAAACATATGATATACTTTTGATTTGAGCAGGAAAAAGTAAAGAGAATTATATAGTTGTTTTGATAAATATGCATATATACTATGTACTAAAAAATACATAACCAATTTACAAGCACACAGAAGCTAATTATTCATCGTCCATTGATTAAACCAAGTTTACCAAAAAATAATACATAACGTCTAACTTAAAATAAGCAAAAGTTACAATAAAAGCATTCAATTGGTGGTGTTTGGTTCTCCTATATAATTTTTTTTAATGAATACTACCACATTTTTATTATGCCCTTTTTGTTAGACTGGCTCCATATAAAGGAGGCATCCACCGTTGGTTCTCGTATACTGGAATAGCATATATATACTGTGACTATTAATAAAAGTATCTTGATTTCCTATTTTGTCAAAGTACAATCTATCAAATTTATCACTCTACAATCTACTTTTACTTTCTATTATTCAATCTACTAAAACTAAACAGCACCAAATTAACTCCATGTTAAATTCAACTTCATTCCACCATTTCATGGCTCCACAGTAAGTTGGAATGTCATAAATCTGCAATTTAAATATATGTCTATAAAATTAATTAATTAGATCTTCATTATAAAGAGAATTAAAATAAATATGAAAGTAAATATACCTTCTTGAATAAATTGAAGAAAATTCAGTATATTAATTCTGAAATGGACTCAAGTTTACAAATTAATCAGTACAGTACCTCATGAGTACGGGTATATACATGCCTTCTCAACAAATTTAACAAGCACCACCTCCACTACCGCCTGTACAAGCGCCACCTCCTCTGGCACCATAATAGCCGCCTCTACCATACCCTCGACGGGGTTTCCCATCATCTGCGCAAGCAAATATGACCATCGAAAAGCTTGAAACGGAAACCATAACCATGCATAGCAAAACCAAGCCCCCATAGCTATTCAACATAAAACCTTCTTTCTCTGCATTGCCAACATGAACTAAAAACTCTCTTGCCATTTTTCTTTTCTAGATTTTTCGTTCATATGTTATCTTAACTCTTTACAGATCATTTATATTAAGCCGGTTGTTCCATTACTCCATTAATGACTGTACGTGTGGCTGGTGTCCATTCAATTAATATTCAAAGCTTGACCAACTAAGAAGCTTTAGATAAACAAGATATTTATGTTATTTCAGTGTAATTACAGAACCTTTTTGCAATTTTATTCTGTTTCCGTAGGCTACTAAACTTCTATTACATCAATGGTCGACTGGAAAAACCTAGACGGTCCACATACAAAGAACAATTCTCTCTGTAAAATAAAAAAATAGTTCGAACTCGCTTTTTCTGTCAAATCTTGTTTTTCTGTAAAAACGGATGACATGGCGTGCTGAGTTTTCAAATTAATTTAATGAAAATAAACTGAACTCAATCGTTTGTATCTAATATAATTTGTATTAGACTATTTATATCAAATATAACCTTTTTTTTCAAATCAATCCCATCGCCGCCCCAACTATTTCCCATAAAAACTCCAAATTCTTCACAATAATATTATACAAAAACTCTTTAGAACATCCTCTTCTCTAATAACATTGTGGTATATATATCTAAATTTAAAAAAAATGAAATCACAGAGGAGAGAACAAATTAAAGACGCACCAGAGAGACTCACTTACTATATATTTGATAAAATGGCACACAAACCTATATTGTGAAGAAACATGTCTATATATATAGGATTATTACAATTAAAAAAAACTAAGAGAAATTGAGGAATAGAGGTCAACTAAGAGAAATCACAATGACACTAGCGTAAACTTGTCAAGCAAGCGACTATATTTTTTTGATAAATATCAAGCAACTAATTTATTTAAGTAAACTCAGAAAAGATTATTTAGGATACTACTAACAATCCATGAGAGAGAATCTTTGAATCATTCTTCAATTATGAGTTGGTTTACGTGAATGATGACGTGACATCCCTTAGGGTAACTGATATGAGCATCTAATTTTCTCATTAAAAAGAGCCTGGTAGCCTTAGCCTTTGGATACTACTGCAGCTTCACATATTTCAGAAGCCTACAAAAAATTAAGCAACAAAAAGAGAAAGAATTAATTAATATTTACAAGCACACTGATAAAATTTTAGAAGCCTATGTAGTTTTTTCTGAAGTTTAGAAGCCTACACAGTTGAATGAGTAGAAATTTAGCCGCTATGAAGTTTGTTATAGTTGGCACAAAGAAAAAATAAGATTTAAACTATTATATGATAGTAAATTAATCACTGGAAAGACTTGTGGCTATCGAGACATGAATCTTCTCTGGTAGATCATGAACTTTTGAAGATGCTAATATGTGGTCCTAATTTAAAAAAAAATAAAAAAGAAAATAATAGCGATAGAATTATCCTGAGTTAGACCTGGCCACCGTTTATGAACCACTGGTTTAGGTTCATTGATTTGCAATTCATGTTCAAAGAAAATATTAAACCTGAATCAAACCATTTAGGATCAGTTCTGAACGGTATAATTCCAGTTTGATTCCAGTTTTAGTTCGAAACGGTTTGGTTCACAGGTTTGAAAATTTGTGAAGGCCTTAAGATACTAAAATCATATGCTAGCAGGTCTTTTGGTATGTAACTATGTTGGTGTTTCGCGGCGGTGTCGCTGCTAATGAAATTTGCCGTTATAAGGACATGGATTTTCAGTTGAGTCGGTGTTGATTTTCACAGGTTTTTGCAAGATTGGTTTTTAATTTCTGTTATATTTTTTGATAAGTAGTTTGTGTTATATTTTGATTGAAATAGATGGAGAAGACAGAGGAAGGAGGGAGAAAAATAATTCAGTATAGATTAAGCTGTTACAAGTCTGAAATAGTCTCATGAAATTATAAACCAAAAACATTAATAACTCACAAAGAGGTTCTAACGAACTAGCTTCCCAATAAACAATTTAAAAATGTGCGGCATGATGATGGTGCCCGCCACTATGATGTCCTCCTTCACCACCATGATCATGTGCCACATGATGGTGATGCCCGCCACCATGATGATGTGCAACTTGATGGTCATGTCCACCACCATGATGTGGAACATGATGGTGATGTGCGCCTCCAGCACCATGATGTACGCCAACGCCATCATCACCGATTACCACACCAGCATCTCCGGCACCAGTATCCCCGCCACCACAATCTGCACCACTAGTAACAACACCACCGCCATGTCCACCACTTCCATACTCTTTACGACGACGTTTCTTGTGACCCACACAAACAAATATTACCGTGGATGCAGTTGAAAAGGAAACAAGAATTATGCAGAACAAAAACAAGCACCCATAACTATCCAACACAAAGCCTTCTTTCTCTGCAAAGCCACCATGAAACAAAAGCTCTCTTGCCATTTTGTTTTTTCCCAGTTTTTTTTGGTAATGAGGAATCACCAACCCAGCTGCTCTTCGAGCAACACACCGGATCGGGTAAATCCTGGGGAAGCTAGCCCTGTCTCAACTAGAGTCTCCTCACTTATTCTGGACTTATCAGGAGGGTCAACACGCAGGCCTTCGAGTCCAGTTGAAAAGAGGCGTAATTCAAGATGGTCTTGAGAGCAACACGCCGCGAACCCGCGCCTCGCCCATGCCACGCTCGTGCCTTATCGGTTGTTCTACCAGATTTTTGTTCATATGTTTAACTAAACTAATTAACCTATCTAGGGACACATTTATATATAACTGCGACGCACACAGTTCTAACAGGGATCGAACGTGTTGGAATATGAGTACTTTTGTGGGCTACATCTAGGTTTTGTGATTTAATGCCATTTTTTCAACCATTTTGGACAATTTTTTCAAACAACTTTGATGAAACTCTTGTAGTTAAGCGTGCCGTGTCTCCCACTATTATTGTACACTAGTATGTAGGCTATAACGGATTAACGGGGTAGTATAAACTCTACTATTTTCAGCTAAAAATAATAATTCTATTTTACAGTGTTAAATTTAAAATAACTCTTTTTATACTTATAAAAAAAACTCTTTTATTTTAACCAGAATTACTCAAGTTTTTCTTCTTTTTTTTTTTTTACTTTGCGGAATTTCAAGTTTATGTATGAAGAACGTCTAAGAACATGTGCAATCATGCTCTTTACAATCCTCTCTAAAAATATAATATTTTAGTGTTACAATTGTTTCAAATTTTGAACCAATCCATTCTCATTAATAATTTAACTCTCTTTTTTAATATTTTATTAATAAATTAACTAATAATTTTAACAAATTTACAATTATTCACCAAATTTAAAAAATTACTATTCACTTTTAAATACTATTCATCTACTTTATTAATAAAATATTTACTTTTTTAATATTTTTTCTCTTCAATATACAAATTTTAAAAAAAATTAACACAAAGAAAAATAAAATAATATGTTTGAGGAGTCCATTAGACATACTCTAATCTAGGGAATATATGGACTCTAATACCTAATTAGAATATTAGTTCTTTTGCGGGCTACATTGCGGTTTTTGTAGTTTAGTGTATTTTTGTTCTATTTGGACAATTTTTTCAAACGAGTAATTGTATGGATCATTTATAGGGATATGTTGAAGATTAAGTTGGCAATATTTGCTTTCAACTAGGGTCTACTGAAGTGAAAAGATAATCACGCTGAACCAAAAACGAAGAATTTGTCGAGACGTGACTTTTGCCTCAGTGGTAAGACAAGACCCCTGCATGGCCACCATGAACCAAAAGCTCCCTTGATTATATATCTATCAACTAACATTCTAGTGAACAGGAAAATAAATAATGTTTTTATTCATGATAAACAATAATAAATAATTAAAATATTAACAAAATAATAATTTTTTTTATAAAATTAAAATGCCGTGTTCGTCACCTTCAGCACCTTCTGTAAAATCCTTTTAAAAACCAAACAAAAAATTGTCAATATAGCAGAATACCCCGCATGTAAGTTCATTGATCCTTGTTATAAGAGTCCCAAAACTGCTTTTCCCATTTCTCTACTCGCCTAATTGCATTGAGTTTTTTCCTATAAAATGCTTGGAGCTGTTGAGTTTCATAAGGAGCAGGAATGTTGCAAGGTCCTGTAATAGAAGGACTCATTATCAATGACTTCACCATGAACTTCGTCTCTAACGCATCGGCAGGGCAGGCCATGTTCTCCGAGCACAACTCCGTTGCTCCCTCTGGTACTCGCGGCTCGAATTTGAGTAGCTTCGCATACTCATTCAAGAGATGAAACATGTAATCATACACATTTTCCATCTTCACCTCTTCTTGAATGAAGTTACTTGCTGATCTTCCAATTTC
>CAODLS015053279.1:0-20992 GCA_948243855.1 Flueggea neowawraea
ACCTCTTTTTTATTATTATTTAACAATTTATACTTATATTTAATTATTCTACTTATTCTTTCAATATAATTTAATCATACACTACATATGAAAAATACAATATAATTTTTAATTTTTATTATATTTTACTATAATTTAACAAAAATTAAATTAAAAATAAAATTTAATTAATAAATATATTGATTGTTAACTAAAGCTAAAAAAACATTAGTAAAATGACAAAAAAAGATGGAAAAACAATTGAAAACAAAAAAAGGGGAAAAAATATGGAGTAGCTACAGGGCTACTCCATATATGGAGTAGCACTGTAGCTACTCTATTGGCGTGCGTTGCACATGGCCTTACCAAATTAAATGTAAGGGACGAAATATTAGGATTCTTGTAACAAATGGACTAAGTTGCAGTTTAGAGCAAACCTCATCGATGAAAATCTAATTACCCAAAATATTATATTAATTATTGAGTAGTATAACATTAATAGTGTAAATTGTTGTTTGATTGGCGTAGAAAAATAACGGATAAGAATAGATCATTGATAGGCGATTTGAAATGGCCTAATTGTCAAAACATGAGAAAATTAACTAAATAGGCCAAGTCAAATATGTGATATTTGCTTGAAATTGCAGGTTAAAAGATAAACACATTTTGTCCCGTCCTTTATTTTGGTAGCGGATTTAAAGGAGAAACATTACTAAGAAACTGGTCGCGGTTTGGATTAATTAAAATATAATTTCTAATCAGTTCTCAGTTCTTGTTTCATAGATCACTAATATGAAAGAATCGTATTCAGCATATTATATTAAGGGAGTTTAACAAAAGTTCAAATTGACAATATATATTACTGACTAATGAGTTTATAACTCATCAAATTAATTTCAATGTTAAAAAATTATAAATAAGTTTAACTTGTTTTAAAATTAAAATTACTTTTACTAGTAAGGGACTCAGGTCAGTAAAATCTATGTTCTGATAGCCAACATAATCAGAAATATATATATATATATATATACAGCCTGTTATGGTCTTATCATTGAGGATATTTGCTCATGGGCTGCTAGAAGGAACTAGAAGTTTCTTAAGTATAATTTAAGAATATAAAACTCAACTTGATTAAGAAATTTAATAGTTTACTTTTCAATAAAATAACAAATTCGGGTCAAAATAATAAGCCTAAAAAAATTAAATGAGCCTTCCCATTGACCACTCTTTGGCTATACAAAACATGTGGGAAAAAAGAATTCTACAAAATAAATTGATTCTTGAAAAATTGTTCACGTAAATGAGGTGTGTACCAGGAAATTGATGAAATTGAATTTCGGCAATGTTTTACTATTCCACCGATTACATTTTTCTTTCCCTATTTTTGGGGTAAACCGTAAACATCAATTACAAAGGATTTGACTTTGACGAGAAGAAGCTTCCTTGGCTTGCTTTTGTTGAAAGTAAAAGGGTATTCGTATTTTTCTTTTGGCCTTCTAGATTTCCGAAATTGTGGAGAAACAACATTGAAGTGGTAGACTTTAGACTGCTTGGAGTGAACATATTTAACTCACGATTTCATTGTCTCAACCAAAACGTTTGTTCTTTGACATTTTACAATTTAAAGTTTTGTTAGAAGTCTTTTTGAAGTTGGAAGGTGTGTTCCCTAAGTATAACAATAGATTACTTGATGGAAAACATCTTCGAGCTCTTCAAGTCTAGGCTCACAGGTCCATGGTCTAAGCACCTCAGTTACGTGCTTCAAGAATTCAACTCCTCTTGAGATCCTGTGCTTCAGGGTTACAATGCTCTAGCCCTCTAGTGCCTTAGTTGTCAGCTCGAGAGGGAGATGATGGAGACCTACCTAATAAATACATGATGGCGGTGTTGTAGATTTAACCTAGACGGCAACCAAGGAGGAACATTCTTGAGTGGTGTTGCAATCATGGCTGAAATCAACGTGAGAAAGGTGGAGAATTTTTTGTTGGTGGTGATGTTGGCAGGCAGCTCTTCCATAATCTGTAAGTATTGGATACACAACTAGACGGTTTGCCAATTCTCAAATGACTGTTTGTTAGACATTAAGATTGATCACATCATGTGCTAATTGTCCGTGACAGATGGTCCGCCAAAGTAACCAAACAACACACCTCACAAGCAAAAAGAAGTCAGAGCATTCAGTGTTTGACATTTCGAACTAAACAGACAATTGGTGGCATTATCTTTGAGATATGTCGTTTCATGTGGTCTTTTTGTAAATGGTTGTTCATACTTCTGTCTTCTTGTTAAAAAAAAATAGCTCGAGTAGGTGTTATATGACATGTAGTTCGTGTATTTGGACGAATGATAGTCCGTCTCTTTTGTTAAATAGATTCTTCACCAGTCTATACTTGAATCATTTGTTATCGTAATTGTAACAATGATGATACTCCAATTAGACTTGTCCATGGTTTGGAACTGCTAGTTCTGGTTTTGTAAAACCTCTGAACCGGAATCAAATCGCTCAGGGGCAATTTTGGCAGCTCGGTTTTGGTTTGTGGCTGTTTGGTCAGCGGTTTGAGTGATTCAATCGGTGGTTCTGGTTCCGGTTCAATCATAATTTTTTTTAATTTTTTTAAATAATGTTAAAACCGCTAGTTTTGGTCAAATCGTTGGTTTATGAGGATTAAAATCGCTTGTTTAGGATATTAACAGCTGGTTTAGGAAGATTAAACTGCTGGTTTTGGTTAAACCACTAGTTCAAATCGTCGGTTAACCGGTAGTTCGACGAGTGTAGGAATTCTTGAACCTGAACCGAACCGAGTTGGGACAGTTCGATCAGTTTTGATTCCAGTTTTGGCCAGTCCTGATCCAAGCCGAACCATCGATCTGGTTCAGGATTGGTCATGTCTAACTCCAATCATTAATGCATGTTTCCATTCTTGCATTTGTCATGTATATTTGTATTTTATGCATTATTCATGTTCCAAGGACTTCATAGAAATTTTCACATTCAAGAAAATTTTCAAGGCCCTTAAAATCCTTCAAAAAGATTGTTTTTCTCCGCCGTGCATGTAACATCCTACCTACATAGGCAGTTGAAACTAGAAGGTTAAGCTACCTATTATACAACAGTTGTTCAAAGTCCCACATCGGATAAATGTGAGAATATGAAAAGGTTTATGAGTATAATGACCTGACTACTTAGTAACCCAAACTTAAACTTTGGGTTTAATGGTTGGAAGCCTATTAGTTATTAGATGTTACTTAAATATAATTGCATACTTATGTCAGGTCATGTCAATTATGGTATCAAAGCTATTCTGTATGCAAAGTGTAGTTCTCGTCTTGAGGACTAAGTCATCAGCTCAAACATTCCCTTCTTCATCTACTTTTGAGGACTTTGAAGAGGAGGTGACATGTTTTGTGCGTAGAGACTTATGAGAAATGACAAATCTTTATGTCTTACTTGGGTGTGACTATGCCTCTGCTTGCACATCCTACTCTTAAAGACTTAGGAAACTTTGCTACACATTATTTCCTTACCCTTTTCAAGGACTTAAATTGTGCGAGATGAAATGAGGCGATGTATCCTTTCTCATAGGACTTAGACGATGAAAAAAGACTTGTCCTTTTTTCTTTTTTGTTGCATGCATTCATAGAGAGAACCCATTTTTTCGTAGGACATATCTCTCTAATTGTCTCAACAACTTTAGTGGTGATGGCTTATTTTTAGTGTCCAGTTATGACATGGTAGCCTTCGTTCTTGCTAAACATATTAGTGATGAGAGCTGGGTTTTTGTGAGATTTATGTTAAGATTGAAGTGGAATTTTCTTGAAGAATTGTTAAGTCATGTTGATGTTTGATGAAGCAAGTCAAAGTGGGACGCATTGGAGAGGAAAAGGGAGTGTTTTGGCAGAACGGTGCAGGACACGGGGCGTGTCCCAAGCCGTGTAGTGCCATAGTTTTTTTTTCGTTACATGGTTTGGTTTTTCTGTCCATGTCTTGATGTCTTCATCCGTGTCTTAGGTCCCACGACTGTGTTTTGATTCTGGAGGGTTCTAGGATGGATTTTAGGATTTTGGGTGGTCTATTTTGGCTAGGGTCATTGTAAACTATAAATAGGTGGCTTGAAAACAATTCTTGTAAGCCTTTGAATGTCGATTTGACTTTGAGTAATAGAATTATTAGCTTTCTGCTATTGGATGTAGGTTGATTGACCAAACCATGTAAATCTTGTGTTCTTGTGTGATGACTTTTGTTTATTTTTGGGTTGTTCTATCACTTAATTTCCTGACAAGTGATATTAAAGCCACATAAGTTTGTTTAGAAACTCTTAGGTTTAGTTCTGCAGAAAGAAAATGTCTTCATATAAATTCGAGATTGAGAATTTCAATGGGTCAAATGATTTCACTCTATGGAAGCTGAAGATGAAGACGATTTTAGTTTAGCAGAAGTGTGAGGAGGCATTAGAAGGTGAAGAGAAATTACCTAAAGAACTGACAGCGGTGTAGAAAGCTAAGATTGTAAAAAGGGCAAACAATGCATTTCTATTGAGTTTGACGGATGAAGTCTTGAGGAAGGTGGTCATTGAGACTACTGCAACAGGTTTGTGAAACATGCTGGAGAGTATGTATCAGAAGAAATCTATGTCGAACAAGCTTTATCAAAAAAGTCGGTTGCATACCTTGAAGATTACTAAAGAGATGCAAATAAAAGAACATCTTGATAATTTTAATAGGATTGTATTAGATTTGAAAGGTGTTGGTGTTGAACTCGAAGAAGAGGATTAAGCTATGTTTCTGTTATATTCTTTGCTTGACTCGTATGGAATTTTTGTTGATACTATAATGTATGGTAGAGATGGAATCTTGATTACTGATGTTAAGGATGCTCTGTTGTCTAAAGAACTGAAGAGGTTAACTTCTAGTTCAGGTGGAGACAGTGTAGGGTCCTGGTTAACTATGAGTAGGGGCAATAGAATGAGAAAGAATCATGGGTTTAGGTGTTTTCACTATAAGAAGATTGGGCACATAAAAAAAAGAATTGTCCACATAGGGGAAACAATAAGGAATCAATGGTACCAGCAGTTAAGAATAATTTTGAGGGGTTTCAAGATAATTCTGATGAGGGAAAGAGCAATGAAGTTTTGACAGTTATTATATCTAATTCTGCAGCTAACTAGGTTATTGACATTAGTGCAACTCATCACATGACTTTTTCTAGAAAACTGTTTAATTCTTTTAAAGAATGGAGATGCAGTGTGGAATTGAGAGATGGTGAGGAGTTGAGTATTGAGGGTAGTGATTCTTTACAGATTAGGATGTATAATTGGATGGTAAAAAAGCTTAATGCTTAGTATGTCCTGGGATTGCAGAGAATTTTGATTTTTGTAGGTACTTTAGCTAAGGCAGGTTATAGTTTCTTTGGAAGAGGTGGATGAATTTGAGTATTCAAGGGTTTTTCGGTAGTGATGACAGGTAAATTGCAGAATGAAATTTACACTTTGATTAGTAACTCAGTGATCGAGACTCCGAAATAGGCAAAGATCGATAAGGTTGATCCACGAAAGGTAACAACAAGGAAACCAAGGCACGGTAATTGTGTTGGTGATGGAGAAAGACAGTCACTGGAAAACACAGAAAAGATGCGGGGTGGTGTGTTGTTAGGTGTGGATAGTAAAGAGGTAAAGCTAGCTATTGGAGGCAAGTCTTGCTTGGACTTGGTTCGTTGTTGCAGGACTTGAAGCCCTTAAAGAGTGTGGCAGAGGAGTGATTCTGTGGTATGAGTTGCACGAGATTTAGAAAATTCACTTCAAGGTGGAGAATTGTTGAGATTGAAGTGGAATTTTCTTGAAGAATTGTTGAGTCATGTTGATGTTTGATGAAACAAGTCAAAGTGGGACGCATTGGAGATGAAAAGGGAGTGTTTTGGCAGAATAGTGCAGGACATGGCCAGAGACACGGGAGTGTCCTAAGCCGTGTAGTGCTAGAGTTTTTTTTCGTTACACGGTTTGGTTCTTCTGTCTGTATCTTGATGTTTTCGTCCATGTGTTAGGTCATGACCGTGTCTTTATTCTGGATGGTTCTAGGACGAGTTTTAGGATTTTGGGTGGTCTATTTTGGTTAGGGTTTCATTGTAAACTATAAATAGGTGGTTTGAGAACAATTCTTGTAAGCCTTTGAACATTGGTTTGACTCTGAATAATAGAATTACTATCTCTCTACCCGTATATGTAGGTCAATTAATCAAACCACGCAAATCTTGTGTTCTTGTGTGATTGCTCTTGTTTATTTCTGCGTTATTCTATCGCCTAATTTCTTGATATTTTAGACTAACATTACACCTTGGAAACTGTTAATGTTGCACTCCAAAATGCAGGCTTTTTGGCATTTTATCAAATGCGCTTTTGGCGAGGGCATAACTTTTCACAAGCCTTTGGACTCCCCTGCAACTTAGTGATTTTTTTGTTGCACTTCGATATGTGCTTTGTGACAATTTATCGCATCACTTATAGCAAGAGTTCGATCTCAGACAAGCTCAACCTTGCATTGCTACTTAGCAAAGTTTTTTCATTGTGCTTTAGTGCACAGATGTTTGGGGAATTTACTGCACACACTTATAGTGAAGGCCCTATTTCTTTCATGTCTTTGAAGTCGTGCTGCAACTTAGCGAGTTTTTTTTATTGTGCTTCAATATGCATGCTTTTCGGCAATGTATTGCTATGGCCCAATTTCTCGCAAGCCTTTAGATTCGTGTTGCGACTTAGGTGGTCTTTTTTCTATGCTTCAAACACAAGCTTTTTGTATTTTGTTATATATCTTATTGATCTTCAATTCCTTCATTACATGTATTCACAATGACCTTCTAGACCTCCATTTGGAGATGTTGGCTTACTTAAACTCATAGTATGTCTTAATAGCCTTCAATCCGTCAATGCATACTTTCACAATGAGCCTCTAGATCTCTTTTCTGAGATTTTGGTTTCTTAGACCCAATGCATGTCTTTGCAGCTTTTGATTTGTCACAATATGAATTCACAATGCGTCCCCCAAATCTATTATTTGAGTTGTCGGTTTGGTAGACCATGTGCATATCTTAACAGTATTTGATTCGTCACTGCATACATTGGTAGTTGGAGCTCGATTTATTACAAGCTTTTAGACTCGCATTATGTCTTGGCAGCCACAGAGCTTGTCTTGTTTAGCAAAGCATTGGATTCATCCAAGTAAATCTTTCTTGATGATTAGCTTGGTCAAAGCTTTATTTGTCCTTCATTGGAGTCGAACTCATTCATGTTTGTTCTCACGACATTATGATAGGCGATCTTCTAGTGAAGGAAGTAGAGACTGAGTCAATGGTTCTTTTTATGCTCCATCTTCATGAAGTAATCCATATGAGAAAACTACTAAGTGTGCTTATGGTCTCGGAGATCCCCTGATCCCTTAGCGATGACGCCATGTACTCATTTTTCTTAGATGTATGGATGAGCACATAATTCTTATTCTCCGTGACATTTGACAGGGTTTTTTTATACTATTTTTAAAAAGACTATATTTAATAGATAATGAAAAAATCAAGTTATTTTAATTAATTTTCTCATGATATTTTTACACCTCCAAAACATCGGTTAGCACCATTTTTTTATACACTAACCTGCAAAATTCTACACTCGAAAATGAGAGTAGCGTTTGAAAATGTGGATATAACCAAATCCTATTTATCTTTCCCTTTTTTCTTATAACAATGATAAGACATCCGGATTATAAACTATGGAAATTATTAAAATCATTTTCTCATTTTCTTTATTATGAGAAAAGACTTGAGGGTGCAAGCAAACTTGTTCATGCTCGTTTTTTTCTTAGTGATTTTTTATGCTTGATTTCCTTTTCGGGCAATGTAATGCTTGAATAAGTGCAATCCAACGGTGAAAGTTGATATTAAAAGGTTAAATATTTGATCAATAATGATACACTTGTCTGCTAGTTATATAGCAGCCATAACTATTCACCAATAATGGATGAATTATTAGAGTCACGTCCTCTCCCTTTAGACGACTTTTGTCACCTATAAAATAATATCTTAATCGCCGCCGTTAACGTTACAACACGATTTTTTTTTCATAGTTACAAAAATGAATTGATTTGTTTGTTTCAAATACAAAAGCATATTGATTTAAAAAAAAATTCAAAAGCATACCAGTCAAAATTATATAAAGAAAACAAAAGCATAATAATTGATTGGACCAATGTATTATCTGATTTCTTTTTCCACCATAAAAGAGGAGCGGCCAATAATAATTTATTTCCGTTAAACATAATTATGCGAGTTGTTTTTCGTTATAAAATATTGAAAGAATCATAATTAAGTTTGACATGTATCAAATTTTAATATATCATGCGTTAGAGCAAATAGAAAGATCAAATTAGTGGCCTCAAAATCCATTCCTAATGCTTCAATGCCTCCAAGGAAATGCTCCTTCCGGAACTCAAATCTTAGTCAGTGATGTCTTAACCGCTTGGACATTTACTGAAGGAAGGAAATAAATATCTATTGATACTGTTCTCAGTCATTTTAAAGTCCAAGGCATGTGATGTGTTAGAGATAATAAATCGTGTTAGTCGTATTGTAATTATACCATGACATTTTATTATCACACATTATCATACATTCATTATATATGAGATAAATATTAAACAATTAATTTTGTGTCATTCTTATCGTGTCTTAATCGTATACATCGTAATTATGTTATTGTATCATAAACATATTAAAAATTATAAGGCTGAGGATGCATAGGATAGTCTTCTAGAAATGTGAGAGAAAGAAAAGTCTTCTAGAAAGGAGACAAAAAAGAATGTGGACTTGGACTTGGTAGCCATCGCACGGTGTTGAATTTTTTGGCGAAGCCGAAGAGTTCCCTTCATATGAAAACGATTTACCATCAACTAGCTTTTAAAGTAGACGAGACTTGTTACATCCATTATTAATTCCTTCGTCCTTGAACTAATCGCTTTGCACTTCAGTCCCTTAACTCTAGAAAAGTAAATTTACAGCTGCTGAAAGGGATTGTTTGACATAGATAATATATAATATATTTAAAAAATATATAATATATAATATATAATTAATTTTATTAAAAAATGTATTATATTTTTATTTTTTTACTATTTATTTTTATTAATTATTAAAAAATATTATATACTATATGTTATATATTATATTTTCAAACAAGCCATTTTTTGATCTCACAAATTTCTCCAATACATTGAGAGTGAATGACGAATTTTACAATAATGAACTATATTTTTTTCCTGTGTATACAACACATCAATCGAAATGATCAAGTATTGAATAATCAAAATTGCCATGTCATCAAAATAAATATCATCGGTGTCTAATCACTTACTTCCACTGAAATCAAATTAATAATTTTATAATGTTTAATAATTTTAATATTAATAAATTATAAATTTATTGTTCTCTCACTTCTTAATAACGCACCCGCAGAAGCATCCAACAGTTTTTGTTCTTTCTCCTCCCACAAATACCATGACCCCACCAACGCCATTCCCCAACCTTATTTCATAATTCATAACAACAAAAATTCAACATACAATTACAAAAAAAACATCAGCCATCAATCACGATTCTTACTCGTTAAAATTAAACTATATATATACTTAATCAATATTATCCATATGGTCAAGAATAACAACTTTTATATTATCCAAGTTGCGAAAAACGTTCTCCCTCTTTTTCTCAAAGAGTATTTTTTAGATAAATTAATTTTTATCAAAATAAGTAATATTTTATAAAATTAAAATTTTTATTATTATTTTATTTTATATTTACTCTCCTATTAAATTATTTTGAATAACTACATTCTAATTACTTTTACTAGAATAAATAAAGATAATATAATAAATTATCACTATAATTAATATAATTTAATCATTTTCTTAATGTGTGTATTAAAATCTTAAAAGTTACTCCTTAAAAAAAGGAGAGAGTATTAAATATGTTTTTGGTTTTATTCTACAGAAAAATGGTCTATAAGAAAAATTAATATATGTTTTTGGTTTTATTCTTACTCGTCAAAATTCCTAACGTGCCTTTGATAATATTGAACTACTTCACGACCATTTTTTTCTTACCAACGACTATAAATATAATTCGTAATAATATCATCGAAAGAATTGATATGCAGTAGAAAAATACTATTTAACACCGGTGGTCCAACGGAAAATAGAAGCAATGTTCCGTGACTAGTTTGGTTCGAGACTCACTATTATCTCATTGGGTGCTTTTGGGGGATCCCAACGGGTGTCGTGGTAATTTTCCATCGGTTACCGTCGAGCAAAGCAACATTTCATGATGGAGAGTATTAGTCTGTATGATTATCTCCAGCAGGGATACGCTATTGCCGGTAGCCTTTAACTCCCTTTTCTACTGACAATTTTTTTTTGCTAAACTAGAAAAACATAAAATCCATTAAATATAAGGGCATGGCTAATGGGGGGTTTATAATCCCCATTAACGGGCAGCAAATTAGGGGAAGGTTAATATTTTGATCCGCTTCATATTTTTGAAGCGGATCATGGGCGGGGTCCACTGACAAATTGTGGACCTCACCTGTTTTAATAGTTTTTTAAATATTTTATTAATTTTTTATTTGTTATTTTTTTATTACTAAGCAATATTATATTTTATATTTTATTTTTTATTATTATAATTAATTCAAAAATTTTCATTAATAATTATATTATTTTAATTTAAATATTTATCTCATCTATTATTTTGTTTCATTTTTAAAAAATATTATTTTTTGAAATTTAATTAAATAATTATCATGATAGATATATTTCAAATATTATTTTTAATTCAACTATTAATTCACAAAATATTTATGTCAAATAAATATATATTATTATTTGTATGTTGTAAATAAATTGAATAATGAGTGAAGTGATTGTGAGTCTCATACTAGAATGTAATGAGAGGTTAATCATTAAGGAAAGATAATATAATGAGTATGGAGTTAGTGGATCTTTGATATAACAGACTCATCAACCTCTTGAAGAGGTTAAAGAGTAGAGATTCTCTAATAAGCTATACATAATAATTAGCTTGAAGTCTTATAGCTAAGTAAGTTAGAATCACAGTACTAAAACTTTCTTTTCCAACCAAACATCATCTAGAGCTTCCATTATCATTCTTTCATTACTTGAAAACTAAAAGCCACGCATATATAAATACATGTGATTGTTCTCATAATTGTACTTTTAGAATTAAAACAGATAATATGGAAATTAATTAATTATTAATCAAATTAACTAATGATAAAACCTAAAAATATATCGAAAATAAAAAATAATTTACCAAATCATGAGCAATTTGTCTCATAGGCTTGCAGCCTATATAAGAAAGAAATAAAATGACACTAGGATAGAAATTGCTTTGCAGCCACTTACATCTTCACACTACCAAAACTGATATCTACAGAATAAAATATACATGTCTGCACAACTAGATATCGATGCATATATAGTACAATGCAACCATTGATCAGCACAAAGACATAGAAAGCTTATTGCTGTTGAAAAGATAGAAGAGTTGCAAGTAGCACCATGTTCAAATAATTTAGCTTCACCAACTGGTTAACTATTAAAGTTATCGGCAAACGAAGTTAAACCATTTGTAGCATGCTTGTATCTACAAATTTAAGTATTAAAATGTTGCAAACAAGGTAACTTAGTTCGAGGAAAAATCAGATTATAGCACCGAAATTGGAAGAGAAATCAAAGTAGTTCTAACAAAACAAGCTTTTCAACATACCTGAAACTTTTCCCTGAAAAAATGCTCATTTACAAGCCAATCTCAATGCTATTTTTCCACACGGGAAGGTATAGTCTTAAGAACAGCCTCTTTAGTCTCTCCGGGCTTTATAAGCTTTTTGCGTATCTCTCCTCTCCTCTATAATTATTCCACAAATCCTTCATATGCTCTAAGACTTTATCATGATAAAGCTCCATTTGATCATTTTCGAAAACTTCCTACTATATAACAAAATAATTAGCATTTCCTATATATGTATCGATGGAAGGCTAAAGCTATGAGTTGAAAAAATATTTATATAAAGGCCTATTAATTCAATTTTAACAAAATAATTGTCTATAAACCTTACAAAAAGAAGTTTTAAATCCAATTTTGACTAGTTTATTCTTGTCACCTTCAAGAATAAAATTTATAGTATTTTATTAATACCAGAATTACAAAGAGACAAAGAAGTACCAAAATAGATAAATTGTAAATGTCATCCTATATAATACCGCCAAATATACAACAATTCCCCAAGTTTAATAGAAAATATAAAATAAGTCATGAAATGTCTATTCAGCTTTACACATTATAATCCCAGATTCTAGACTCAGCTTTGTGTTGGTAGAATTTGGTATCAATGGTTTGAGGAATGCAAGATATGCCATTTATGGATCCATTGTTCTTCAATCTAATTAAATAAGCTATAATTATTAAAATTATTCCATACAAGCCATGGATCCAAATTTGTAATGACATATATTATCCTCTATTTTGAGCACCAAATAAGACCCACGATTGGTATGAAGCCAGGTAGCAAAAGGTTTGAAAGAACTGGCAGTTAGCTTAGAGGGTACAATGGAACTCCAATTCTGTGAAATGGGACAATCACGGAGCGCAAGGAGCACAGTTTTGACATTGCTGGCTCGACGTGGAGCAAGGTAATTAAGAGGTGTCGGAGCCGCTTACAATAAGTCATAACCCTATCCTAAATAGCAAGCCAAACTAGTTTTAGCAATCAACTTGTTGGGCAATATACCAGTCAGTCAATGCATCCATCTTCCATTGTCCATCTTGAGCATAATCAGCAATTTAAGGGTGTATATGAAACACATTGAATTACTGAAGTCAACATCAATGAAGAACAATTACACAACAATGGGGTTGTAGATACAGCGGTAGCATATAAAAACATAAATAATTCAACCAGTCAAGCTTAATTTCTGGCAGAAAAGATGAAGGAAACAAGAAAGGCAACTAAATTGTATATGAAACACATTGAATTACTGTAAACTTTCAAATGCTTCAATACATTCTTTCTTATTCTCCAAACCATATTGTAAAAATTGCAAGATAATGAAATACAGTTAAAATTTTCTTCCCCTTTTTCTGGAAAGTAATTGTTAAAGTTGGATTTCGTAACTACCGCAGAAAACTAATCTGTACAGACTAAACATCCATGAAGCAAGAAAAAGCTTATTTGTTTATCAGAAGGAGTAAATCCAGGAGGCGGGATGATTCTCCTCAATGATGGTCTCAAAAATGCCAAGTAAGCTACAATATCAGCTTTCACGTTATCACATAACTTCAAATTGATCTTCTTCAAAAACCTGCAATGTTGTGCCACTTCATTTACCCCGTCTGCTGTTACATTAGAACAACCCTCTAAGTCTAAATACAATAATCTGGGGCATCTTTTTCCAATTACTGCTAATGCTTCATTGTCGATTCCTGGTCCTTGTGCTTTCAGAACCTCCAAGTTAGGGAGCTCGAAGTCTATATCAAAATTCCTAATCCCCCTGCATCGTTGCAAGTTCAACTGCCTAATCTTACTACATTTCATCAGAACATCTCTAATCCCTTCTTCTGTAATAGTAGGACAATAACTTATTTCAAACACTTCCAAATCAGGGCAACAAAAGGCAATTTTTTGCAAGCATTCATCACTCAGACTGTTATTTCCAGTCAAGTTCAGTGACTTGACTCGATGCTCGACAATGAAATCCAACATAGTCTCTCCAACCCCTAGATTCGTGTTCTCCATTTTGATATGATTCAGAAGTGGACAGTTTCTTAATAAGGCAAAAAATGTCAAACTCGTTAGCTTGCTGCACGAATTAAGATTTATATAATTCAAGCAGCCAAGAAACCTAGACAACTCTATGATCGATTCGTCAGTAAGGAAATTTGCTCCTTGAAGATCCAAGTATTGCATAAACCGATACTTCTGCAGCATATATGAAATCCCAACAAAGCTGAAGTTATAACAACGAAATAAAATCAGCTTCTTTAATGGAAGACATGCTTCTGCAATCACATAAAGCAATTCATCCGAGAGAAACGAATCTGAGAGACAAACTTCAGATAAATTCTTAGCATAAGCGAAGGATTCTTTGAAACAAGGATCAATAGAAGGAATTCCAACATCATTCAACCAAATGGCGTTGAAGTTAACACCATTGCGCAACATCAAACCAATTCCAGCATCGGTAATGAAATTGCAATCACAAATCACAATGTCTCTTAACAGAACAGAATTCGTACACAGAGATGTAAGGGACTGATCAGTAATAAAGTGATTACCAGAAATGTCGATCCTAAGCAACTTCTTAAGCTTCAACGACAGATGGAGAATTCCTTCATCGGTGACAATTCCTGAAAAACACGGCAAATCCAGAGACCCATTTGGGTTCAACTGAGAAACATACTGAGGATAGCTAATATCAAGATCTTCAAGCAACGGAAACGAATCCCCAATCACGAAAAGATCACTATCTTGCAAAAAGCTCAATTTGGAGCAGTTCAATTTCCTCAAGTTTCTCATCTTCAACCCCAACTCTGGCAAACCCAACAAGGGAAACTGGGTATGACGCGAAAGATCGAGAGAATCGAGGTCCAACCCAGATCCCGAAATCCGAAGAAGAACGGAACCGAGATCGCCATTGAAGTCTGATAGATCAATTTCATTGACATTTGGGAATCTATTTATAAGAGAAGAAATGAAAGGAGATGATAAGTCGGTGACTGATAAGGTACGGCGAAGCTGATTGGTTATGGAGAGGAATCGAGTGGAGACTAGAGAGAGAGGTTCAAAGTAACGTTCATGGTGAAGAGAATTGAAGATCAATTCCCAGCATTCTTGAGGCAAATCTTTGGGTCTCTCCGTGGACATCTTTTGTTGTTTTTTGGTTTGTGGTTGGCTGATGGAGAGACGGGTGCGGGTGGGTGTTTCGAAGAATTTGGTTGGGTTTGTAGGATTGGGAGGTGCATGATCCTCGAGAATAACGGTTTGATTTTGAGCAACTTTCTTTGTTTTTGAATTCTATAGGCTCCTGATTTAAAAAAAAAAAGCTCTATAGGCTCCTCCAATAATTTCAGCCTTTAGTGGAAGTACGAACTAGTCCCTCAATTTTATTTTTTATTTTTTTTATTGGATGAATGAGAGTTGTAGATAGCCAGTAGTAGCATATTCTATTAGATATGATTATACAAACATTACTCTCTGCTGCGGATTGTTCCTAAAGTCATAACTGACACTGACAATGGATTTGAGCTCGTGCACAATGTGGTCACTGCAACTCCCGTCGAGAGCTAGCAGCCTGATGCCTGAACATCCAAGCTCTAATGCCTGTATGGGTCCGAGGACAATCGGGGCTACCCGAGATTACGTTGCTCTCGCTGAGTTTCAAACCCGCACCACGCGAACCTGGAACAGCACCCCTTGCCGCTAGGCTACCCCTCAAGACGTCCCTCAATTTTCTTTTGCACTAATTAGTCCCTCAAATTTGAAATCAAATGATAAATGAATCCATAAAGTTTATAAAAAAAAACGATTCTTTGGTGCTCCCTTTTTTTTATGAATTGGCCAACGAGGTCACTATAGTTTCGGATTTTACCCTGTCCTTCATTGGGGCTAATTTCCATCAATTAACATTATTAGGACATGTCAACATGCTTATATGTTACCGTTGGCTTTGTGGATAGTGTTTTTAAGATGAAATATCCCACTTTCCTTTCTTTTATTTTGAAAACCTAACCTTATTTTGAAATTGATTTCTAATATTGTTTCTTTTTTTACCCCTCTCGATAGATTTAAAAAATATACAATGTTTGTCAACTAGAACTCCAAATTATCCAAAGAAGTCGAAGAAAGCTCTCCAAGATTTGAAAACCAATTGTGCCATAGCAATAAAAAGGTTAGAGTGAAGATTGTTGAGACTGAGAAGAACAGGGTTTTTATCATTTGTCGCACAATCGCTCAGCTTCTTCGACAAAAAAAAACCCGAATAAAAATAAAATTAAAACCGAATAAAAATAAAATTAAATCTGCATTTTAATATTTAAAATTCAGCTCTTCAAAAAAAAAAATTAAAATTCAGAAAAATATACAATTTAGAAAACTGAATTTACAAATTATAGACTAACGCTAATCTTTTCAGTTGGTTTCATTTGCCTTTTATGTTGTTTTTTTTTTTAAATTAAAACCAAGTGTTGATTTAATTTTTATTTGGTTATTATTCGCTTTATAGTTAGTTTTATATTTTGGTTGTCAATATTTTGTTTTATCGGATGAGCTCTTTTTTTTTTTTAGTATACAAGTTTTCTTTTGTTTTTAGTATTAGAGACTGGATTTTAATTTGGTGCTTTATTCGGTTTAAGGGTTTTAAATTTAATTTTAATTTTTTTGATTTGTTTTCCATTTTTTAATTATTTTGCGTACTTTATTTTCTTTTGTTTGCGTCAACAATTTTTTTTATATAATTTTCAATTTATTTTTTAAAATATAAACTAGTCGCGGTTTGTGTTTATTTGTTTTTTTCTTTTCTGTTTTCAACTTGTTTTAAGAATAAATTCAAATGAAAAACTAGGCCCCTGTTTGATAACCCGATTCAACACTTAATTTAAAACTATAAGTACTTAATAGTTTTAAGCATGTTTAATAAACACATTAATCATGGTTCGTAATATATATCATGCTTTTGCGTTTTGATATACAAGAGTAGGAACCATAATAACAGGATCTTAATTCGAGGTAATAGTCATTAATGTGGAGCTTCTAAAAAAACAGATAATATAAGACCCAAACGATATGACACTCACTGTTGATAAGAACATCTCACTGAGCGCGGAATATCAGATAATTGCTATCAACATAACCTGAAAAATAATTTTTAAAAATAAAACAAGAAAAACAAAGGGGTCAGAACCCAGTGAGAGATAACACTCCAGATCGCCTCTTACGTGTCTCACAGAGACCGTTTTAAAAGTATTTCAGAAAAATATCACATACACATATACATTGTATACTATTAGTATACACTCGTATTTCTACAAATAATAATTCAAAAATTCCTTTTGAAATTATTCGCAAAACAAAACAGACAGCAAATAGTCAAACGTAATAAATAAATAAATCAAATAAAATATTTTATTTTAAAAATATTTATTATAGAATAAAATATTTAAAAAATCTTAAAACTAAAATCAAACGAACGAGTTACATAAATACAATTTCAAATATATAATAATTTTCAAAATACGTTTGTCAAAATATTTAAAAACTAAAATAAATATCATACAGTCAGACAATATGTTTATATATATATATATAACAAAATTAGACAACCGGACCAAAATTAAATAATATATTATCAGATCTCAAATCATACGTGGACTACTATCACTAAATAAATCAACTTACATGTGTTTGCGCTGGAACACTTGGTCACCAACTTACCCTGGTAACTGGGCCTTCACAATGGTATATCAATGACTATGCTTATCCCCGTAGCATAGATGTCCCGAGTCAGATTAAAAAAATTAATATAATTTCAAACCAAGCAACCATGCAAATTAAATATTTATTCTACAGAAAATATATATATTTAATATTTATTTAAATATATATATCAGAAATCAAAATTAGATTACTGAACAAAATATTAATATCAGAAAATATATTACAGAAAATATGTTTAATTCCAGAGAAACAAAATATTTATTACCGAAGCAGGTAAATACCGAACAAAATATTTATTATGAATTTCATAATAAATATCAAAACAAAATATTTATTTCAAAAATATTCTTAAATTCAGATAAAAATCTTATTTCAGAACAAAACAATTATTTCAGAAAACAAAATGATTTACAAAACAAATTTCATATATATCAGACATATCAAAACATATAACGTTCAGAAGACACAGTTTATGTGTTTAAACCTGTCATCAAACTCACCTGGACACCAAACTAATACTCCAACTCGCGGTCCACTGGTGAACAGTTGATCACCTCGAAAATCGAACAAAACTGGAAACACACATTTATCCCATTGGGATCAGATAAGGTAACTGTGACAATACTGAATGTATGAAATACAAATGTAAATGTAAATATTCATTCAACGTTGAAAAATATGTTTCGGTCAAATATTTATCACTCTAAGCTCGAAAATCAAAATCTATATAAAATTACAGTTTAGTCCCCGAATTTTATAAAATTATATTTTAGTCCCCAAGACGTCAGGAAATTATGCTTTAGAGTTTTCAAAATTTATAAATTAGTCCTCTAAGTATTTTAAAATTATTATTTAATCTCTCAATTTATAGAAATTACAAATCTGACACTATATTTATCATAATTATAATCCAGTCATTGAATGTAAAATATCACGTTTGGTCCTTCATTTATAGAATCATGTAAAATTTTAGTTTTGGTCATTTCGTTACAAAATTACACCCAATGGTCCCTAATCCCAAATCAAGCAGAATTCAATCTTTTTTTTTTTGAAGAGGTAGAATTCAATCTTTTTAACAATTCCATTCAACTTTATAAAATCTCTATAATCCAAATCCATCATTGGTTTGGTCCAAAATCACCTCAAACCATCCCAATCGTCCTTTCAAAATTCGAACCAAAATGAACCCATTTCAAAGAATCATCAAATCATCATTCTACAGTTAGATTCATGTTTCCCAAACTCATTTTCATCAAAACCTATATAAAAAATCCAAAATCCGCCCAGAACTGCTTCGAATCCGAAGCCAATCTCACCCGAAACCCATTTCAATATTAACAAAACCAAATGGAAATAAACAGAAAATAACCATTTAAATTTAATTTCTCACCTTGGTATGAAGAAAAGAAGAGAAACGAATGGAGGAGGGACGAAGAAATTGAAGAATCCGAAGTTTTTGTATTTTGGGGTTTTTGGGTTTGAAGGAAATGAAGAACGAAGGAAGAGAAGGAAGAAGAAAGAAGCATAAATCTGATTTTTTAAGCAAAACGGCGCAGTTTCCCTTATAACAAAATGGTGCGTTTTTGGACAGAACAAAAACGACGTCGTTCAGGCACGCGAACGACAGAAGACAAAAGCGAACAACAACGAACCAAACTACATGCCGTTTGACCTTAAAACGAACGACAGGTCGTTTAAAACACACAGACGACAACACATACATACGCGAATGACACGCCGTTTGGACCAAACACTGAACGACCTGTGGTTCTGCCTTCCCTTTTATTTTCTTCCGATTTTCTTTCTTTTTCCAATTCCAACTAATTTTCACTCAATTTAACACCTCAATACACTTCATAAATTTCATTAACATAAAATAAAAAATCTAACACTTCAAAATATCATTAATTATTTAATTAATATTTCAAATTAAAATTAATTCTTCAAAAATAATTAATTCGAAAAAAATTTCAATGGAAAATTACCGGAATAATTAGTCTGAAAAATCAAGATATTACAATGTGTCTATAAATGATATGAAAGGAAGAGCGTGTAAGTAATGTTCTTCACATAGATATCATATGAAAATCTTTTGTAATATATAGTACGTGTGTTGATTATGAGACTATGTCTTGTAGTACACAAGTTTATGCCTAGGTATGTTCAATGCTTAGAGTTTGCTATGCATTCAATTTAACTAGCAAAATATTGATCCAACATATAAGGAGAATATTAGAAAGTAGTGAGCAAGATACTTGGATACTTTAGAGGCACTGCAAGATACTGTGTTATCGTAAGGGCTTGCAATAAAATGAGACATAGTTCTTACTCCACGTAATGATGTGGACTATAAGGAAGTCCATATCTGGTTATGTGTTCTTGTTTGGCAGAAAAAACCAATCCACGTGATAGTGAGGAACACATGTAAGTGTATGGCAAGAGAAACTGAGATCATAGCTTCATTAGGTGTAGTGCAATGGGAATGTTAGCTATATAGTGGAATGATCCACTTAGCACTAACCACGTAAAGAATCTACGATAATCCTTAGTGACAATTGATCTCAATTGCTTAAGGATCGAGAAGATCTAATATAAGTCTAAGCAAATCGAGTTCAAGTATCATTTTGTGAAAGACTTGATTGCACGACGACAAGTGAATTTTGAGTACAAGTTTCACAAGGAGAAGTGAACTTGAAATCCGTGTGAGACGTGATTCTAAGATCCATTAATAAAAGCCTATAAGGAATAAGTTCCTTAAGACCTGCATGACATAAGAAATGTGTAATCCCTTAAAACATGATCTTTAATGAGATCATTGTGGGCAATACACGAGCACAAATATTGAGAGTTAACATTTACAGTAGCGTTGAGTGCGAAAGCATGTTGGACAAAGAACTAAGCCACTCACAAGAGTGTTTACCTTAGTTTTCCCAATTTGTTGGAGGAAGAACTAAGATGATGCTTGTTTTGAATGCAGAAGAGAGTTTGTTCATAATTAAAAGGTCCTCTTGCATTTTATAGTGGTGAGTTCATTGTAAAAGGGCAAGAAAAAATCGTATGAAAAGAGACGTACGCCATAGGATATACTCCTATGTCGATCATAAAATTAATCAGATTCTAAAATTGTGAGACTTTAGCATATTCTGTCTTAAAGTCAGAAGTAATTCAGTTAAGTGTGGATTAAGTTTAGATGCGGAAATGCACCATAATTGAAGCTTCTGTGTGGTGTTGATAATGTCGTATAAACATGTGCTCCTCCAAGAAAAGGAAAGAACACCACAACACATGATCATACCATGTGTGTTATATGCGTGACCATAGGGGTGAAAAGAATTGATAAACGATCTCACTTTTTCTAGTGTGAGACCATGTCGTGGACATGTGGTTTTCGGTACTACCTACCTTCAGAACCCTTAACACATTCAAAACGTGTAGTTGAGTTTGACTACTTTAGCTTGTCATTAAAGGTCATG
>CAODLS015057833.1:0-18299 GCA_948243855.1 Flueggea neowawraea
CCCAAACTGTGTATACACTTACTCCAATCCTTTCTAAACCCTCTTTGACCAAACCAAACAGCTTATGCCCCTCTCTCTCTCTCTACCTACAAATCAAAACAAGGAAAGTTGCGAAATCCTAACTTTCGTGCCTTGCGATCGAGGCATTGAATCTCCCGCAATCTCTTGCTGATTCATTTTCGAAAATGACTCACTTTTTTTGATTGATCGATTGATTTGTTCAATACGGTAGCCAACACTACAAGAAAACCTAGCTTATCAATGATTGTTTTTGACTGATTGATTCTGATATTGATGAAGAAAGTCCATCGTCGAAAGCAGAGGATTCTCTTCCTCTCTCTTCTCACTGTCACCGTCCTCGCTCCTCTCCTCTTCGTCTCGTCTCGTCTCAAATCCTTCTCTTCTATTGGTATATCTTTCATTTGTGATTTTTTTTTGGTGAAATGAAATTTCTGTTACATGTTTTCTTGAGTGTAGTCGTGTTCGATGTGATTGTGGGCTTAAGGTTGCAATGTTTACTTGATTGTTGTGCTTATTGTGTCGTCAGGAAATTTGTCTGATCTGTTTTGGATAGTGTAGTGTGCTTGTGAGTGACTTTTCTTGATGTGGTGATTGATCTGCATTGAACTTACTGGTGCAGGACGGAAAGCGTTCGTTGACGATTTGACTATTGTAAGAATTACTTTCACTTACAGAAACTTTCAATCTCTGAGGAGTGAATTTTGCCTTTTTCCTTCTAAAACCTTGGAAATTCAATTTTTTGTTTCATCGTAATTTTTGGAGTTGGGGAATGCATATATATGCGGTTACCGTTTGGATGATGATTTAGTATTTGTTTTGTTTGTTTGATGCAGACATATGGGACGGATACTCTGCCTCTCAATGTGATTGAGCAGGTAGCTTTAGATGTTTTTTTTTTCTTTTTTCATTTTGTTCTTTTCTTTCTTGGTTGTACCTATCTAAAATTGTCTTAGTGGGCTCTTTGTCGTATAGGAAGGAGGTGAAAGCTTGAAGGAGCCAAAGCAAGTTATTTACGAAGACAAGGTTTTGGATTCTACAGTTAGTTACTCTTCTATTGAAAATAATGATATTGTTATCTCTGGAAATACTGGGCACACGAGGCATGATATAAAGCAATATGAAAATGGTCGAGACACAATTAGTCATATGGAAGGTAACGGTAATTTTTTGCTGCCTTTGAACTCTCAATCCTTAAACGACTGGAAAATGTCCCTAATTTGCTTCTGCTTAAATTGTAGGAAATAATCATGAAAGAACAGAAGAAAAGCAAAAGATTCAGCTGGTTACTGAATCATTTGACATGGTTCAAAAGGTATTTATGAAGAGTCTTTGCTGTGGATATTCATGTATCTGTGCTGACATTGGTGTTTTCCTTTTCAATGTTCATAGTCGACTTTGTGTAACACTAGCCAGTTGGTGCTAGCACGAGGGGCTGTTCTTCTCATATCTGATTGGTATGGTTTGTAAATTTCTTGCAATCTTGATATGATTGGATTGGATTTTTGGTGGCAGGGGCAATCTAATCAAACAATGGTGCAACATGATCATAAGGGACGGCCTACTAGGCGGAGAGCAATTGATGAGAAGGTGAAGGAGGCAAAAGATCAGCTAATTAGAGCCAAAGCCTACTTGAATTTGGCACCTCCAGGGAGTAATTCACACATAGTAAAGGAGTTGAAACTTCAAATAAAAGAACTGGAACGAGCTCTTGGAGAAGCCAACAAGGACTCTGATTTATCCAGAAGGTACTTTCACGAAACACTATCCTTTTTGTTATTTTATTTAATCAGATTGCATGTACACACAGATAAGTGGTGTTAGGATTCTTCTATGCTGCTTTTTGAATGAGAATGCAACAACTCCTTGTGTATTCTAAACATTCATGAAGAAGAAGCACCATATGAAGATGCTATTTATGATTCAATATCTGATTGGTTTAATGCATCAACACCTGCAAACATGCAGGGCATTGCAGAAGATGAAATCCATGGAGTTTTCTTTGTCTAAAGTCGGTCGCGTTTTGCAAGATTGCTCTTCCATGGCTACAAAGCTCCGTGCTATGACTTATAATGTTGAAGAACAGGTAAAAGCACAGAAGAATCAAGCAAATTATCTTCTCAAGCTTGTTGGAAGGACTACACCGAAAGGATTTCAGTGCCTCTCAATGCGGCTCACCACTGAATTTTTCTCCTTGCCTCCAGAAGAGAGGCAGCTCCCTAACCAGCAAAGAGTGAATGATCCTAATCGTTATCATTACGCTGTTTTTTCTGACAACGTTGTGGCCTGTGCAGTGGTTGTAAATTCTACGGTCTCCTCTGCGAAGGTAATTTGCTTTGGCCTTGATTTTTTTATTTGCTTTGGCCTTGATTTTTTTATCATGTTCATATTGACTTTGTGCCATCTTTTGTTGAGACTTATAATGCTAATATTGATTATTGGTTAACATGGAAAATATTTTGTAGTTTGTTTAATTATGGGGAATAGGTAAGTATACGCCTTTGTTGTGCCATTTTACTGACAGATTTGTTGTAGTAGTATGATTGTATGCGCCATATATGCATATTATATTAATCACTGTTCTTTAGATATCTGGCATGGTCAAATTATGTAATGGCTTTGATGCCAAGCATAAACCAGACAATTTTAGGTACATAATTCTGATCAGCATGGTCAGACTAGAGTTTTCTGTTGGGGCCAGACAAGGGAAATTATTTAGATTTATTTGAGAAAACGGATGGCCTTTGTCTGTGTGTGTGTTTCTTTCTCTAGTGCTGTATCTTGTCATTTATGTAGTCTGTATCCAGCTGCTCTGCCAATTTAATTTTGGCCAAGGTCTTGTCAATGTTATATGATAGGAATTCGAATGTAGATGAACCTATATATGTACAAGTTATGCAAGTGTGGATATCTCAGATGGTAGTGGAAGAGTTTTACCATCTCATATGGTAGTGGAAGAGTGTTACCAGATTATTGTCTCACTTGCTTTATGACTTGTGCATACAGCTGACGAGTGTTATTATTTAATTATTGACAGGATCCAGAAAAAGTTGTTTTCCATGTGGTGACTGATTCGCTCAACCTCCCAACAATATCAATGTGGTTCTTATTGAATCCTCCTAACAAAGCCACAGTTCAAATCCAGAGCATAGAAAATTTCAAAGAGTTATTTGCCAAGTATCATTCGATACTGGAAAAGCAAAATGCACATGATCCAAGATATACTTCTGCATTAAACCATCTCCGCTTCTATCTCCCAGATGTTTTCCCTCTACTGAATAAGATTGTGCTTTTTGACCATGATGTTGTAGTGCAAAGAGATCTAACAGGGCTTTGGAATATTGATATGAATGGAAAAGTAAATGGAGCAGTGGAGACTTGCCGTGGTGATCCATCGTATCGTCAAATGGATATGTTTATCAATTTTTCTGATCCGTTTGTGACAGAGAGGTTTGATGTCAAAGCATGTACATGGGCATTTGGGATGAATTTGTTTAATCTGCAAGAATGGAGGCAAAAAAATTTGACTGCTCTCTATCACAAATATTTGCAATTGGTGGGTTTTTGTTCATTCCTATCGTGCATTGCTTTAGCGTGCATGTTGATGTCAATACTCCATCCATCTGTGTGGTTTTATGTTTCAACCCAGTCCAACAACCCTGCTGCTCTTCAATTCTAATGTGTGTTACTTTTTTTGGTTTATGTGGCATGTAATGTTGCGAATTCCCCCTTCGTTACAGAGCTGTTATGTAATGGATGTATATGCTTCCAATGTGATTAAATTGATGTATTTTCTCCCGTCGACGTTTTTTGCAGGGATACAGGAGGCCACTGTTTAAAGCTGGGAGCTTACCTTTAGGATGGGCGACCTTCTATAACCAGACAGTCACTTTGGACAAGAGATGTCATAGACTGGGGCTCGGTTACGAGTCCAAAATTGGACGCGACGAAGTTGAGCGGGCAGCAGTGATACATTATGATGGAGCAAAAAAACCATGGTTGGATATTGGGATCGGAAAGTACAAGAGCTACTGGAGCAACCATGTCAACTACCAGCATCCTTACTTACAGCAGTGCAATATACACGAGTAACTGAATTCGGGGAACGACGCGGGGTAATATACGACGACACCATTGATGAAGATTGTTTCTTTTCTATAGAAATCTTCACATTTCAATTGATTCTTACAACAAATTTAGCCTGTAGATTTCTGCTCATTTTTTCCCTCCCTAGTCACTCGGCCGTACATAATTTTTTAGGAGATGAGTTTTATAGTAAAAGACAAATGAAATAAATCTTTGGGGCATTTTCCACAAGGCTGGTAGTCTAGTTCTGTACATAACACCATGTCAGGTGTTTCTTTATTAGATACATACGTTTTCCAATTGAAGCGTTAATTTCTTTATTTTGTGGTGCCATGCCATCTGATTAAATTTCAAGTTTATAGCTACTCATGATTTGTCGGCTTTATAGTGCTTTTGTAGTAACTTATCTGAATTGGAACCGAAATGAAAGCAATGACAGAAAATGTTGAATCGAAGGGAAGACATGTTTGGTTCAGTAGAAAGCTTCGGTGAATTCTTAATTACTGCATGGAACTTGAAAATTGTACGGTCTGATTAGTTTGAAAAATATTTTTTTATTTTTCATTTACTAACAAGTGAAAAACTAGATTTTGAAAAAAAAAATTTCTTTATTTCTATTTTTCAATTTTTAGAGATTTTTTACTGAATTCTTTAAACTAAACAGGTTTATAATTTAAGATAACACACGAGCAAATTTACCAATTACATTACATATTTAATTCAATTGTGGCTGAATCGAATTAACAAAAATAAAAGAACTAGTATCAAATGAGAAAAATCAAAATTGGAGTATTTACACCATACTAATTTTAAACAATTTACCGCAAATAAATTTTTTTCTAATTCACTTCCACAAATAAAAGTGGCTACGATTCACGAATCGACATTCCGGATTCCAGAACTACTGAATTAGAACCAAACCACCCATTAGGCTGTTCTGGTCAGTTCGGTTTTAGTTTCGGTCCGGTTCTGATTTTAATCAGTTTGATTAATAGTTTGGCTAGTTTGATCAGTGGTTTTGGTTCTGATTTGGTCCGGTTCAATTCAAATGTTTTTTAAATATTGTTAAAATTGTTGGCTTAGAAAAATTGAGCATTTACTTTTGGTTAAAATTGTTGGTTTAAGAGGATTAAAATCTCTAATTTAAGAGGTTAATCACTGATTTTGGTTAAAACCGTTAGTTTTTAATGATTGAACCGCTGGTTAACTGACAATTTGAACAGGAGGTTCAACCGGACGGTTCGAAACCAACAGTTCAACTGTTTTGGAACCCTGAACCGAAATCAACCAATGAACCGCTGATTTTTACTGTATGGTTTACTATTTCAGTCCTATTAGAATTTTCAACGGGTTTAACCGGTTTGGTTTCAATCTGATTCACCGGTTTGAGTTCGGTTTGACCATTGTCTATTTGATACGACTTGTGGCGCATGACTGTGATGGTGCGATTCACAAAATGGGATGACATGACACGTGGACACAGATGGTTGGGTTAGTGAGGATAGTGGATATCAAATGAGAGGTTGCCTATCTATCCAAATTCTGTGGCTCTTTGGACACACATTACAACTATACTATTAATCTCTAAATTATTCATCGCACTTGGCTGCAACATTTCATTTCTGAGGTACCACTTCTCTGTTCCCTTTTAAATTTCAGGAAAAAATGGCTTCCATCACTGCTGCCTTTTCCATCACTCGTGCAGCTCTTGTTCACAAGCCCTCACTTGGCCTTTCTTCTTCCCCTCTTCTTGGTAAGCTTTTACCTCTATCTCCATCCATAACCTTCATTTCTTAACAAATATTATTCTCGATCTCTACTTTGGGCTGCATTTGTTTGCTGTAGATTGTAAAAATATATTGCAGAAATAGGATGTATAGTCAAAAAATGGAGAAATTGATTATTTTCCTTTAAAAATACAATATGCCACGATAGTGAATACGCAGATTCAATATTCTCTCCGTTTAAAAAAATTATTCAATTTTTTTTAATTAATAAACATATTTTCAAATACTTTTAATTTTTAAAAAATAAAAATAAAAAATTATTTTTTCAACTAAAAATAACCTTAATAATTTAAATAAATCTCCAATGATTGCTAACTCTTTGAAAAAAAGATCAATTTTGTCAAATTTTGTTTATTTTTACAAATTACACAACGTGAGATCTCTCGTGTTATTAGAGGAGTAGCATGAATTTGCCTATTAGATTAGTGAACATTAATTACTTTAGTAATCTTAGTTGATATGCCATTTATACTTCAAAACAATCAAACTAATATGTTAAACAAGTACTTCACTATGAATAATCCATTAAATGCCATTGCAGGCTTGCCAACAATGGGAAAGAAGGGAAGAGTGAGCTGCTCCATGGAAAGAAAGGAAGAAAGCTCCAATAAGGGCATGAGTGCGTCACTAATAGCAGCAGTATGCGCTGCAACCATGTCAAGCCCAGCCATGGCTTTGGTGGACGAGAGATTGAGCACTGAAGGAACCGGACTTCCATTCGGTTTGAGCAACAATCTTCTTGGTTGGATCCTTCTGGGTGTGTTTGGTCTTATCTGGGCTTTCTACATTGTTTACACTTCCACTCTTGAGGAAGACGAGGAATCAGGATTGTCCCTATGAGCCAATGTTGTTGATCTGAGTAAAAAGTGGAATGTAAAAATAGCAAATATTTGGCTTAATCTTATTCTGTCTTTGTACCAAAAACTACTACTTATTGTGCAATTTGTGTATCTTTCCCTTCATCTTTCCCTCTAGTTTTACTTTGATATAATCTATCTTAATTTTCTTTAGGGATGTTGATTAGATTTTTTTTATAAGTCATTTTCATTTGCTACACGGGAATCGAACTTTCGATCTCTTAACGTTGGAGTTGACTCCATTACTAATGGGCTACAAATTCATTAGTTAAATTTATTCTTTTTAGACGAGTTGAATCCGAATTTAGGATTCACAGCACATATCTAATCCCTTAAGCTCGCTCTAACTGCTTTAATTGTCTTGTTAATTAGGTTTATCGCATGCTTGTAAAAGGTTAGGAATGTTCAGGAAATTAGCAATGCTCATCAAACGAGTGACATTTGGGTTAGTTTGTTCGAAACAGTGATCTTTAAATAGGGTGACAATTCGTGTTAGTAGTGTCATAATCGTATCATGTCATTTTATTATCACACATCATTATACATTTATTATATATAACATAAACTTAAAAAAAAAATTGATTTCGTGTCATTCGTGTCGTGTCATAATCGTATACATCGTAATCGTGTTATCGAGTCAGAAATTGTCAGCCCTATCTTTAAACATGCTCCAAAAGGGGTTAATGGTGAGCAAACAAGGAAATAAACAAGAAATATACCTCTAAAACAAGCATAAAATAATTGCATAATTAAGTAGAAAGAATTCTAGACAAACCAAATTTCTTTCCAATAGTCCTGACAAAAGAATTTTTCTTTCCAATAGATGCAAGGTTAACTAGTATCTGAATGTCAAAATCAAAAGCGGACCCTCTCCATGAATGCTCATAGAACATGACCAAGGGTAATGTGTTGTAAAATTGCCTAAATTCTTGAGAGCAGGACTAGATGATTGCGTTATTATATCGTTCAAGTCATCAAGAGTAAGACACGAAAAGGGTTTGTCAAAAAATTGCCCAAGTCCTCGAGAGTAGGATGAGAAATGAGTGCGTCGTGAAATCGCCGAAGTCCTTAGGAGCAGCGCAAGAAGAAAATTCGTCAAAAGAATTTCTCAATTCAAGAGCAAGACATGAAGGAAGACTTGTTATCTTGAGTATGAGGAAGGCGATTTCTGATATGATAACAATTTGTCAGTACATAATCACAATACAACATAATTGATACGAATTTAATTTTTGTTGTATTTATATTCCGTATAATAATGTGCTATATGTAAATGTCATGATGCTACTATGACATGCGTAACACAAATTACCTCCTTGTAAGGGTGACCAAAAGTTGGACCCAACCTCTAAACTAAACCGAATCGAGTGAATCAGTATTATTTGAATGGGTCGGTTTACCTAGGTTGTTCCGTGTATTCAGTTATTTCAATTTGGTTATTAGTTTTAAAAAAACCAGTCAAGTTTTTTCATTGTTAATTTACCGTTAATTCATTGAAGAGAATCCTAATGTGTTTCGTGACACATCAACATTTTGCTTATTAGCTAAGGATCAACATATTGTATTAGAGATTAATGTTGAAGCAAAACTGAAACTGATTGAGAAAAACTATATTAAAGTTAGAGGAGAAAATTAGAAAATCAACAACAGTTACAACTGATTAAGTAAACAAACTTTTGCAGCCTGCAGGTGCTGAGATTTTTGCTGAAATTTGCAGGTAAACAAGAGAAACAACAGTATTTAAAAGGATAAAGATCAACGGGTCATAAATAATGGAAATTAGAGCCATTTGTCAGAAGTTTATCAGTTTTTTTGCAGAGAATAGAATTCATCCAGGATTCAAGGAAGAGTAACTATATGAAGGACCGAGGTACATGAATATCAACACCAACCAAGCATCACAAGACTAGACATTGTGTCTTCTATCAAATTTGCTTTACTTAGTTTGCTATCAGTAGCTTTTAGTAATTGTCATTTGTTATCAGTAGTTCAGCCCTCTAAATTTCGAACTTTTATTGTTCTTAGCTTTTAGTAAAAGATTTCCGCAATTTTCGTTCAATTTTTATTTATTTTGAGTTGTTATTGGTGCCTTGAAGTTTTTTCAATGATGAAATTACATAATCTGCCAATTTATGTTTGAAATTGCATAAATTGCAGCTCACTCAAACTATTTTCACAAATACCACATTTGTAAAAGTATTTGCAAAATTAATACCTCTTTTCTAGACAATTCTTTCTTATTTTTCCGTAATTTCTTGGTGTTACTACAACGAAGACTCTTAAAAAGAGTTCTCATTAATAAATTAAGTAACTAAGACTTAAATTAAGTAATCTCAGCAACAATTAAGTAATAATTATAGTTACTTAATTTATCACAAAATTAAATAACCGATCAAAATTAAGTAGCCGATCAAAATTAAGTAACTTTTAGAACTACAATTAAGTAACAACCTCCTCAAATTAAGTAACTGAGACTGAAATTAAATAATTCGAGTCCTTAATGAGAACTCTTTTTAAGAGTCTTCATTATAGTACTACCCGTAATTTCTCGTCCCTCTCTCTATTATCGCTTTCTCTCTCCTTTCTCTCTATCTAGCTCCCTTCTCTCTCCGTTTACCATCTGTCTTCTCTATCTGCCACTATAATAATCTGCCCTAAAAATAGTCGATGGCATGCGGCATGAATCGTCACCTTCCATATCTAATCATGTTTACGTAAACAAAATTATAAAAAGAAAAGAACAAAATTATGATACTGCACATTATTTATGAACAAATTGGCTTCATAATTTCCAATCATAATTATGTACCATTTGTAATAACATGGTCAAAATTTATATCGATGGAAATGGTCATTGGTTATTCCAATTAAATTTAAAAGTATTATTGATGCAAAAAATATCACAAAGATTACAATATATATTCAAAATATACATATTGAGTTGAACTATTAGTACATATAGAATTATTTTCTATACTAATCGATACCACAAATTAATTAATCTTCACTATAAAAAAAATAACATATAGAAAGCACTATAGATGAATTGGTAAGAAATGTTGAATACACCAACATCAGTATCGGCAATGCTAGCAAATGCTTCCTGAGACAGATCAACTGATCAAGAGTGCCTCTACATGAGCCAGAAGGGCAAAGATCTACGATCTTCACCACCACAGTGGAACTAGACCCGCATGGATATGGAGTTCCTTCATTTGTCCCGCTCACGCGTGTTACTTGGTAATATTGCCCACAAGCAGCTCCGTCGTTATATATTCCTTCACTTGCTGCTGCAATCATCACTCCTTCACCCTCATATCCGTAACAAGTAGATGCTATAAAAAATGGTTAATTAATATACAGAGTAAAATTAACTAACTAGTGTTTGGTTATAAATTTTTAATCATTGTACGTATTTATAGAACATATAAAGCGCATATGACATATGAACACTCACTTCAATTTGTATATTTAATGTATTTTTCGATGATAATTTTGTCCTATTAGTAGTTTTTTTTTTCTTAACTACGAGACAACTCACATCTGTTTTATAGTTCATGCCTACCTTATTGATTCATATTCACTCGTTTTGTGAGGCATTAGAGCTGGCCTCCTGACCAAAAAAGATTTTGGCATTTGCACTTGACACTCAAATTTATGACTTTAATACATACCTTTTAATTTATAATATTCTCAATTACTGCTTAAGAAAACGTTAAAAAAAAAGTTACCTACGGACATAAGGAAAAGTGTAGTAGGTGGTAGTCCCGGAATCAGCTAATGTGAAGGAATAAAAACTACAAACAAGAAAAAAAAAATACTAAAATGGTTAAAATGGGGTTTCGAAATAGCAGGGCCATTATATCTGACACAAGAAGATAAGGAAGTTAAGGTATTTATAATTAGTCACTTGATAGAATATATGAGTATTTTATGAGGTATTTTTGTTATATACGATGTAGATGCTGTGTTAGTTCTATGATCTACAAAATGGGGTCGGATATGGGGATTGCAGGCCATGAGACTCTGTAACAATGCAATTTAACTAGTTTAAAGTTAACTACGTCTCAAAACATAGTCAATTGTGAAAATAAGGATGCACTTGGGAAGACATTATGTGCAGATTCATATATTGTGTTGTGTGAACAATAAAATGCCAATCCTAAACAAAAGTCTGCCATTTGAGATATTGTAACTTAATTGCCAAAAATTCCAACCTAAAACAAGAATGTGCCATCTTGATTCAAGTATCACAGTGACAGACAGAAGCCGCCATAACTCACCGTAACCATTAACGAACCCAGCCCAAATCTGGGAAAAGTTCCCAAATCATCTAATCAACCAATCTAACATTGGTAATATCCGATAAAATGGTTCATATAGAAAAAATAAACTCAAGTGTGATAAGGAATAAAGGAAAAGAATATTAAGTCCAAAATATAGCCCCAAAACCAATATGAGATATACTACACTCCATACCTTCTTTTTAAAAAGAGAAACATTTATTTCCCGCATTAATCAGACACTAAAATGTTTGAAATTAGTCAAATACCAAAATGAATAGTTGGATATTTAATGATTTGATGAAAAAGATCGATACACAATCTAAGAGTGTGCAATCCATGTTGATGCAGTCCCTCAAGGAATTGAATGAGAGCACGTAAGACTGTACCAACAGAAAACGAAATGACATAACCAATCGAATTTGTTGTGATTTTTGTTGGTACCTATTTATCTATTGTATAAATTGATTTAATTAATTTTTAAAAAATAGTAAAATGTCAATAACATTTATCTCCTCAAAGATCAGACTAGTATTAATAATGAAATTAAAATATATGAATTCTGCCATATATAAATATAATATGAAAACTTATAAATTTTCCTACATCGTTTACATACACATCATATATTTGCACCAAACACAACCAGAGTAGATAATATTCGCATTGACTGAGTAATAGATATTGTACAAACGGTAGAGTCGGGTAGGATAACCATTAGTTAGGGTTGATTTTCAATTGGTTTAGTTTAAATTGAATCGAACCAACAGAAACCAGCCAAATTAACTCAATTATAGGAACTGAATAAACTGAACCGACCAAATAAACTAAACTTGTTCAGTTCCGCTTGGTTTGGTTAGTGTGTTGGGTTAATGTTTTTTTATTCTATTTTTTGTTAGTTCAGCTTTTTTGGCCGGTTGGATTTTTAGTTTTAGAAACCAAAAGAGGATCAGAAACACTGAAATAACCAAAGGCAAAGACCAATTAACCGAAAACCCCAAACGAACCAAATGAACCGAAATGGATCGGGTCGGTTTTTCAGTTCAATTCGGTTGGTGCCCACCGATGTAGGCATTACCATCCTTAGGTTTATCGAGTGTTAAGAGTAATAAAACTATAAAACGTCGTGATAAAAAATAATTGGGTGAAGGAGCATTTTGGACCCTAAGGTTTGTCGTTCCAGCCGGTTCAGGATCTAACGTTTTTTGTGCGGTTCAGTACTAAGCTTGTAAAAAAGTCCTGGGTGAAGGAGCATTTTGGACCCTAAGGTTTGTCGTTCCAGCCGGTTCAGGATCTAACGTTTTTTGTGCGGTTCAGTACTAAGCTTGTAAAAAAGTCCAATTCAGGACCTCCGTCAAGATGCCGTCAATTTAAGGCAAATGTGGCTAACGTCTCTCTTTAACATTGCTGAGTTGGCACAAACAGATTTCCTTTCCCTTAACACTTATATTCTTGAAACTGAAAAGAAAAATCAAACCAAATTTAAACCAAACCAAACCCAAATCTCAACAAAAATCTATTCAAAAAAACAAGGCACACCTTAACTAAAAACTAAACAACCACCATTCCCCACTCATGCAGATTAAAAACTCAGAATCAAGAAAAGAAAAACCCAAAAAGGTTTAAAAGTTAAATATGTATTTCTATCAGGACTATACATATCAGGGGCACAATACACACACACACACACACCCCAAATTACACCACAGACTAGGTTGTTATAGGCATCATACTATATATGCTGTAATGGAACCAGAATTGGTTATGGAAAGTAAGTATCAGAATTATGTTTCTCTTTACTCTCCTCTCCCTATCTCTCCCTTTCTCTCTTCTTCCTCCCTCCTTCTCTCCTCCTTCTCAATTCTCAGCAGGTACTACTCCTAACAATTTTGATTTTCGTTTTGTATTGGAAGTGCAAAAAGAAGAATAAACAAAAGCATGACATGATTAATTTGTGTTTTCTTTCTCTTGTGTTGATTTGTGGTTTGATAGTGATACAAGTAATTTGTGTGTGGCCACAATCAACAAAAGTTTGTTCATTCATTCGTCGTTGCAACCACGTTAGTGAGAGAATTCAAAAGTTACAGAACATTGAAATTAAACGGAGACAAACAAGAACGAGAGGTACCTGCAAGAGCAGTGGTCAGATCTACTACCATTTGGCCTCGGCATTGCGTCGAATTGCTGTTTTTAATTCGATAACAACTAATTAACAAACAATCACCTATTGTTTTAGGTTTCTTTATATTACTAGTTAATTAACAATAAAGAGAAGCAAGGTAGAGGGAGAAAGTCTCAAGTTCATAGCAAGGCTGGGTAGTTATTCTGTTACAAAAAAAAGCTGACTCAGCAAAGTAGTTAGGTGGTTATTTTCTTTTCTGCAAGTTGAGCTGGAACGCTCTGTCTATATATAGCAAGTGTACAATCATTTTTGGTAATTAATGAAAACCGAAACCTTCACATTACAAACTTGTCATGGTATCAGAGCCACCTCTAGTGCAACGGTTTGAGGCGGTATCTGATCATATGCTGCCCTTTGCTCATTAGTTATTCAGCCGAGTTCGGGCTAATGGGAGTGTGTCAAGTATTTCACATTGCCTAGGTTGAATTGGTCTTATGAGTTTATAATTAAGTGACAATCATCTCCCCTCAATGTGCTTTTTGGAGGTGAGTTGGACTTAATATTAAGATGATATCATAGAGATTTTCTAATTAGCCAAACATAGACTTTTTCTTTTTCAACTGCAATTTTTCCCATATTCTTCTTAAATTTTCCTTCTCATCCTCTTATTCATCTTTCTGCTACTGCTATCTTTTTCTTGAAAATTTTCTCACTTACTTCTCTCTACTGCTGCCATTTCTTTCTTAAACTCTTCTAGCTATGGCTGGAACTTCTTCCCTTCGAGTCGAAGAACACGATGAAACACAGTTTCATTCAAGTGATTCTGCAAATCCTAATTCAAACTCATCTATGTTTCATTCTCAGTCAATTTCTTCAGGTGTTCTTGCTCCACAACCTTCCTCCACACATTTCTTTACTCAAGCTAATCTTCAATGCTCTTCTCAACGCAGTTTACAAATCATTTCTGGTGAACTTTCTCTTCAAGTTCATGCAATGACTGCATCTCTTTCCTATCTTGGAATCGAAGGTACATGTTCTAATTGGATTGTTGACAGTGGAGCAACTGATCATCACGTTGTTTGTTCTTTATCTTGGTTCCTTGAGTACAAATCTGTTCAGAATGTGTTTGTCAAATTTCCTGACAAAGCTAGTGTGCAAGTTACTCATATTGGCACATTTAAACTCTCCTATTTTTTTATTCTTCATGATGTCTTATTTGTGCTACATTTCTCTTACGATCTGATCTCTGCAAGCAAATTGATTATAACAAGAAATTGTTGGTTAATATTTCATCATGATCTATGCTTTATTCAAGACCTGCATCTTTTGACGATGATTGGACAAGCTAAACAACACTTTGGCTTATATCATCTTCTCCTTCCTGAAATGCGCAATGAGAAGCATTATGTGTTTACTTGCAAAAAGGATAACCTCTAGCATTGTAGACTTGGACACCTTTTAAGTCAGAGATTGCGTGACATAGCAGCTGTTGATTCTCATGTAGTAGATGATCATTCCTCCTCTTGTGATTGTTTTCACTTTTCCAAACAGAAGGAACTTACCTTTCCTCTTAATAATTCTATTTCTACTCATGTTTTGAACTCATTCATGCTGATATATGGGGGCTATGCCGGTAGCAACATATTCCAATCATCGATATTTTATTACAATTGTCGATGATTATAGTAAATGTACTTGGGCATGCTTGTTAGTAAATAAAAGCGAAGCCAGATTACATCTACATAATTTCATTTAGTATGTGAGAGTACAATTTGAATGCAATGTCAAACAAGTTCGTGCTGACAATGGTGTTGAATTTAATATGCCCTCTTACTTTTCATCTCAAGGCATAGTTCATCAACTCTCATGTGCATACACCATAACAAAACGGCCTGGTAGAACGCAAACTTGAGCATATTCTTAATGTTTCTCGTCCTTTGAAGTTTCAAAGTGGTTTGCCAATAAAAATTTGGGGAGAGTGTATTTTGCAAGCGGTGTATCTTATCAATAGAACACCTTCCCTATTCTAATGAATAAGACCCCTTATGAAATGCTTTTCAAGTTCCTCCTACTTATTCACATTTGAAGGTGTTTGGTTGTTTGTGCTATATCTCTACTGTTGAACATAACAGGTCAAAGTTTGATCCCAAAGCCCCAAATGGTGTTTTCTTGGGGTTTAAATCAGGCATGAAGGGCTACAAAGTTCTGGATTTGAACACTCACCGTGTTCACGTTACTAGAAATGTTATATTTTACAAGGATCATTTTCCTTACAAAGAAGTTCTTATTTCTAATAATATGGAACCTGATCTTTCTAGACTTGTTATTGCATAAAATAATCTTGAACCAATTATGCCTGTTATAGATTCATATGCTATTTCTGCTAACACACCAGATTGCAAAAGCATTCATGATCCAGTTCCTCTTACTGACTCTTCACCAGCTAATGCATCAGTTGGTCCTTCTACTGATTCTATTTCCTTGAGGCGTTCTACTTGATAACATTAGCTTCCTTCTTACCTGCAGAGTTATGATTGTACAGGTCTGCCTCAATTACATTTGTTAGCAACATCAACTTCTCGAAGTCTTCATCATCTCTCCAAAGTTTTCACCAATTCGAGATTATCTCCTCTTCGTCAAGTTTATTCTGCTACTCTTGATAATATTACTGAACCTGCATCCTATTCAGATGCCATTCATCATCAATACTGGAGGGATGCAATTAAGGCAGAAATTGATGCCTTAGAGACCAACAATACTTGGAGTGTTGTTGATCTTTCCCCTGGAAAAAAGGTTCTATTGACTGTAAGCATGTCTTTCAAATCAAGTATTTGGCTAATGGTTAAATTGAACGATCTAAAGACCGTATCATTGAAAAAGGATTCACCAAGCATGAAGGAGTGGATTTCCTTGACATACACACTTGTGGCAAAAAATGACCTCTATTCGTGTACTTCTGGCCTTTGCAGCTTCTCATAACTAGCATTTGCATCAATTTGATGTCAATAATGTTTTCTTGCATGGGGATTTAAATAAAGAGGTTTATATGAAGTCTCTTGAAGGGTACAATATTCCTCCTAGTAATGTTCTAAAATTCCACAAATCTCTGTATGGCCTCAAACAAGCTAGTCACCAATGGTATGCTAAACTTTCCTTAGCTTTAATCAGTTGGGATTTTAAGTTGGCTACCTTAGATCATTCTTTATTTGTCATGAAAATAGCTACTTCATTCATTGCCCTTCTTGTCTATGTGGATGATATCATTGTTGTTAGCAATGATATACAACTCGTGACTGACATTAAACAACACATGCATGATACATTCAAAATTAAAGATCTGGGAGAGCTTAAATACTTCTTAGAATTGGAGGTTGCACAATCAAAGCGCGGGATTCACATTTACCAAAACAAATTTACACTTGATCTACTGTGAGAAATAGGCTTTCTAAGTTTTAAACTATTATCCACTCCAATGACAATGATTGCAGACTTGTGAAGAATGGTACATTGCTTATAGATCCTAGTTCGTATAGAAGATTGATTGGCAAACTTCTATATTTGAATACTACCAGACCTGATGTAACATTCTCAATACAAAAGTTGTCTCAGTTCCTATCAGAACCAACTGAGCAACATTTGACAACGGCTCATCATGTTCTTCGATATTTGAAAGGCACGATTGGGCAAAGGTTATTCTATTCAACAAATTCAGACCATAAGTTGCAAGCTTACTGTGATGCAGATTGGGGGAGTTGTCAAGACACAAGAAAATCAATCACTGGTTTTTGTGTTTTTGTTGGTGACTTCATAATATCCTAGAAAGCTAAAAAGCAAAAATGTTGTGTCACGGTCATCTTTGAAGCTAAATAGAGAGCATTAGCTTCTACTTGTTGTGAAGTTCAGTGGATACTTTACTTACTCAAGGATTTATATTAGCCACACCAGGATGCAGTTACAGTATTTTGTGACAACCAATCTGCCATACACATAGCTCAGAATCTTTTCTTTCACGAACAAACCAAACACATCGACATTAATTGTCATTTCGTTCGAGAAAAGCTTCAAGACAAGATCATTGTATTGCTACCTGTCCGCAGCTCTTTCCAACTTGCAAATTTTTTTACCAAACCACTCACGCCAGCCTTGTTTCATTCAAATATATCCAAGCTGAACTTATTGAATATCTACATTCAGCTTGAGGGAGGGTCTCAAGTTTATAGCAAGGCTGGGTAGTTATTCTGTTACAAAATAATGTTGACTCAACAAAGTAGTTAAGTGGTTATTTTCTTTTCTGCACGTTGAGCTGGAACGCTCTGTCTATATATAGCAAGTGTACAATCATTTTTGGTAATTAATGAAAACCGAAACCTTCACATTACAAATTTGTTAGAAAGGGCGAAGAAGAAATGAAACAAAAAAGAGTCTCAATCCTTGTGCAAATTCTTTACTCCTACAATTTCTTGGACCAAAACACCAACAATGAGACAAAAACCCATGTTCAAGAACAAACGATAATCTCATTACAGATTTCACATCCTCACAATTTTTATCGATTTCTATACAGATAGAAAATGAGTAGACGTATTCTGTTACAAGCACAAACGAAATGGATTTCTCAGTTTCTTGGTCGACCCAACCCTTTCAACTTTAATTTAAATTTTCCATAAAAGAAAAAGAGAGATAGGCAGAGAGATTAGGAGGAAGAAGAGAGACATTTGGGTTTTTCTTGAATGGAGGAAGTCAGAGGGAAGAAGGTAGACGGAGAAATCAATATATATATATAATAACTAGAGAGTTTTTTCCTAATATATGGCAAGTGTCCACTTAATTGTTTGACAAGTAACATTTCAATGTTAAAAAAATAAATCAATATCAATATATATACAAAAGCAAAGGAGATTTATTATTCCTCTCAGCACTATGATGATTTAATAGCTTCATAAAAAGCGGCAACATCAACGGTCGCACGTTCCCTTTCTGTTTGATGTGTTTTCTCATCTTCTATCCTTGTAACCACAATGACTTGGGAATTCCATCGAACATTGTAAAACCATATCTAAGTGTAGAAATCATTAATTTTGGTCTGAATCAAGCCACCAGTACATCCAACGTACTCTCCCATAGTTGTCTGCTATCTTTTAAAATT
>CAODLS015062350.1:0-30844 GCA_948243855.1 Flueggea neowawraea
GCTCATTATTGCCGAGATAATGGTTTACTTCTTCACATCCACCGCGCAATGCATGCAGTTATTGATAGACAGAAGAACCATGGTATGCACTTCCGTGTACTAGCTAAGGCGTTACGTATGTCTGGTGGAGATCATATTCACTCTGGTCTAGTTCATCCGATCTTTGTAACAAGCCCTTCTCGAACATAAAAGAACTTATTTTGTCAGAAAAAGAAGCTGTCAAAGATGTGCTGTAAAATGTGCTGCTACTAGGAAGAGCAGTCCCACTAGCAACTACAACAACAACCGATTCTCCTCCTAATAGTGTGAAGCTTCCGGTACCTTTCAACGAGAGCTTTCTTCGTTTACGTTCAAACATATAATTCGAAAGTTGCTTCCTGAGCCTTTGGCAGCAACTCGCGACGGCTGCATCCGCCGGCCTATCTCGATCAGCTTTATGGGATCCGGTCTTCTTAACGCCTCTGTCCTTCTACTGTCGAGGTTGATTACTACTTCGAAAAGTCTTCACTTCTGTACGTTCGGTGCTACTACCCCATCAAAATTACACCTTTCCGGCAAAGATAGATTCTATGTTAAGTCCGAGTCTCGTGGGACTTTGGGTGTGCTTCGTCATTTCACTAAATGGGTCCCGAATGGTTCTGGTGCTTTCCATGAGAAAGGGGGCGCTTGTCCTTCAAGCATCGGATCGAGGACTTGAAGCCCTCTTGCACACTTAATATATCTAGCTAGCTACACCCTCGAATAATATACCACGCGGCGTCGTCGAACCTTTCCACTTTAACTGAATGACTTTCTTTAGGCTCTTTCATAATTGATTTCTCTTTTGGATCTGTGATCCTTTAAAGGTATGCCAAAGCTTATTTCCTTCCTTCTTAGATACCCTCCGAATGGCTTGGGTACGACTTCTTTTAATGCCTTTCGTGGACCCTCGCCTTAGGCTCCATACTGGTGCGGACCCTCCTTTCCTTTATCCGGAGATAACCCACCAATCGTATTTGGTGGACTCAGAACCTAACCAATCATTGAATAGATCGGGTGCTCCTATTTGACCGAACAGGCATTCATCTACTTTGCTGTAATACAACTTGTGACCGACAAAGAAAGAGACTGCTTCCCGCGATCCTTGGTCACAAATTGAAGCAGGCACTTAGGTAATCTTCTATTACCTATAGGACTTGATTGAGTAAAGCCCTTAGTCAATATTCATCTCCTCAAACATTGGATCGAGGCATTTTCTCTACCCCTTCTTGGAATGACTCTGTCTCACACTCGTGAGAAAAGAAGTTGATTGACTTGCGTACTACGCTTTGCTTGACTAAGAGATTGAAAGCCTATCTGTCTTGCCCCTGAGCCTTTCCTCTTCTGTGAGCTTTCCACTTTGACCTTTTCTATTGATCTGCCCCACGGATCAAATGGAATTTCCTCTCCCTAACTTCGTTCCTCTCCCTATGGTCTCGTCATCTTTAGCTTATTCGTGATTGGTAAAGGAATGGGAAGCTGAGCTTGCCTACACCTTCTGGAATCTGTCAAAGAGAAGGATCGATAAACCCAGCGGAGAGAGATTTTCTCTCTTGCGAAGGCCGTTTTCAGTTGTTGTTTAGTTCATAGCTCAGGGTAGTTTGCAACGAAGCGAAAGCTCACTCGACCAGAATCGAAAGGCGATCAATCAAGTAATCAATCAGAAGCCCAAGCTCAGTCGAAAAAGCAACAAGGGCAGGAGTGGCTAGGAGCCCGAAACTTAGATTAGAATATCTATCTAGTTGTGAGCCAGGTTTCAAGCAGGGGTAGAAACCCCCGATTCGAAAAGGGCAGCTGACTCGGATATTGATTAGTTTAAGGCAGAAACCTCCTCTTCTAAATGGTTGCTTACTCTTCCTTCTCCTGTGGTCTACTCTTTGGTTGCACGCCTTAGGCAGAAGACGAATCAAGGTAGGAGGGAGTTCAGAGAAATTCCTTTTCATCCTAGTAGCTCACTCGTTGATGGTTGCTCTTGGCACCCCCGTTGAGCAGTGGCCCTTCCACTCGGCACCTCACCTAAGGATCATTCATTAAGATCAGGCGCTGTAAAGCCCTGGTCAATTTAATACTCAAAGGAAAGGAACTCTCGGGACTCAAGTCAAGGAATGAAAGATTTTGGTGAAGGTACTGTAATCTCGGTCAAAGAAATGCTTTTTCTTAGCTTTCTTCCAAGCCCAGGCATTCTAATAGAACTCAAAGAGGGCAGGTGACGGCAGTAAGCTTTAGTGCTCCATAGTTGAATAGGCGGGAGTGGAAACCTCTTCTATCTAGGCCGGGTTTGTTGGAATTTAGGCTGGATGTGTCTATGCTTGATCAAGAGGAGCTGGTGGAAAGGGACACAAGTTAACTACCCATACCCAAGTAAAGATGCATAACCAGAAGAATGGAAGAGAACAGTCGATGGGATCGAGATCCACGATCTAGCTTCATATCAGTAGTGGGTTCATGTGAAGGATGCTCCAATGCCCGATAGCACAGATTTTGATTGATCATATACAGGATGCTCCGTTTAGTATTACATATGATAAAGTGCTTTAGTCACACTTCTCTTTCCCTTCATGTTGTCACCAGCGCTGCTGGGAAAGGTCCAATCCGATCGCTCCGAAGCTTTCACGGTAGGGTCTCGCTGCTTAAATAATCAATCTTCTTTTCTCGCCACCCGGCTACGTATCCCCGAAAACTTCCCTCCTAGGACTGTTGTTTCAAGAATCTGACCTTAGCAACCCGAAACGTGAGCGGGGAGGCTGACTACACCTTACCCCTTGACTTGAGTTTGATTTCCGCAGTGCTCTATGAGCCGACTGCAAGCACATACCTATGGATCTATGTCACCAAAAGCAACCACCCCAGCAAGTCTACCAACCAGCACCCAAACACCCAAAACCAGTACATCAAACTACCCACGGCTAACAACAACCCCGTTCAAAAAGACCTTTGAACTTCGATTCTTTCTTTTTTTCTTTAGAACTTCGCTTTCTCCTGAACCTGCGGGTGGTGCTGACTTGATCCGAGGTAAGCGTTAGCTTTAGCTTTCGACTTGCCCTTCCGTTTAACACTCGGGATATTAGAAGAGAAGTGTCGTGTCGTGGCTCACAACCTTGACTTTGTTTGAGTAGAATTCTTCTAACCTGAATTCCCTTATAGTCTCCGGACTGGATTACTTTAGCTTCCTTAGGATCTCATTCCTTTACCCCGGACCAATGATTTGAACTCGAGTACAAAAGAAAAGCCTATTGAAAATTCTCATTTCGTTCCAGGATCCGCAGCAGTTGTTGCTTGCTTCCTGAGCCTATACCTGGTGAACTCCCTGGGGCTGAGAAGAAAGCTTAGAATTCGATTGGAACATTTCCTTCGAGGGCACTCATAACTAAAGTACTGGCTCGCGAACTGCCAGAATTCGGGTTTCCCTAGTTGATTAACCAGTCTTGCGGACTCCCTTCAGCTTACTTACGATCGAAATCACTATTTTGCTTTCTGAGCTATACGAAAGAACTAGATCACGATCTCGCGGGACTAATCTCTTGAAAACTGAAAGAAAGGGAAAGCCAATCGTACGTCCTGGTTTCCGGGACTTTCTTCCCACAGGTTATTCTATACAATTTATGAAAGAGAGGAGAAGCCCCACTCGGGGAGATGAGTAAAAGCTTTCTCTTATATACGATACCTACCAAAGAGAAGAGATCGCATTCTGACAGGGAACCCAACCCAAGTTTCAGAGGCGAGCAGCGAGTTAGCAGAGGAAGGGAAGCACTGCACAAGGAGAGGAAGCTTAGCGAACGACTGAAAGGAAAGGACTTTTTGCCAAGTTTCAGAGGGCCGGCTCTCTAGCAATAAGTCGAGTAAGCGAAAGCTGGTTTTTTATCCCTTGCTTGCTTGACCCGCTGACTGGAAACATTACCTACCTTAAAATATCGGGTTTTCATCATCAGAAACTACTTTCTTTCCGACCTCTTGCATTGCATTACCATAACGAAAAGAAAAATGAATTCAAAAAAGAGAGATTGCTCTTTTAATTTAATTCGAAATTCACCTTTCTCGGTGGAGGAAAGAAAGGAATAGCGCTGGATTTCTATGGAGCATCCAGGAACAAGAAGATGAAATTGGACGACGAATTCTTACGTGGTCCAAGGAAATCAAAGATCTGCTTCCACGATTTCATCTATATCGAATCTTAATATAAGAATAGCTTATATAGTCATGATTCAATTCAGGTGCACTTACTTTTTCTTTCTCATTTTTCGGATCTGATTGGAACAATGGAGAAGTAGAAAGACTTTGGCGGCGATTCATAATGGTATCTATAATATCTATGTTCCAGGACAAAAAATATGAATAATGAAACATGAAGAAGAGTATACCCTGTAGTGACCATAGCAGTTCCCCTAATCGACTACTTATCATCATAATGAGCATTCCACTTAAAAAAAAACTACTCGCCAGGCGGTTACCTTTTTTTCATATCTATATCCTCTTCTGAAAAATGAAGACTAAGACAGGAGTTTCGTGGAAAATAGAAAATCGGATTGGAACCAATGACTTAAGCCTCTTTCTTAGGGCGTTTAAAGAGCGTGACTCTACCGCTAAAAAAAAAGGCCCTCTAAAGATTCAATTCATGAATTAGCCCACTAGAGTTCACTGCATATATATATATATATATTATTAGAATAATATAGTATATCATTCGTGTCTCTGTTACAACACGGCGAAACTAAATAGTTCGAATGAAATCCAATGATAAAAATAATAGAAGACTTTTTAGGCTGTACGCCTAATTTTCCTGGGATTGTAGTTCAATCGGTCAGAGCACCGCCCTGTCAAGGCGGAAGCTGCGGGTTCGAGCCCCGTCAGTCCCGACCTAGGATCCGATGAATCGATCAATTCATCTCTATCTTTTCTGTGAAGAGGGGAGACAAAGAGTAGAATCTAATTCTCAGCAGGAGGATCCTTCTTTCGTTTCGCATTTCTCATCGGACAAAAAAATTCAAGGAATCAAAATGACAATAACTAGTACCGATTTTTGGGGGAGAGACATATGTAGGTTGGTACAATCAGGGGTATCACCATATTCAGGATGAACAGAGATACCGTACAGGTCTGGCTTAGCTCATGAACTCTTAAACGGGAAGATTCCTAGCTACTTAGACTTGTAAGATAACAGCGACTATCAAGAACTAGAAGAAAGAAGAGCTAGTATCCGTCCAGCGCGCAGGAAAGAGAAGACTGGAAAGGCGAAGGGCTAGACGGAGAAGATCAAGGAGCTCCTTTCCGACAGGGAAGGTGCGAAGCAAAAGGCGCCTATGCTTCTTCCTTTGTGAAGGAAAGTAAAGCTATTGATCTCCTCCACGAAAAAAGCTTTGCCCTTCAACAAGTAAGACCTTCTTATTATTAAACAGATCCTTCCTTCCTAACCGAAAGAATAGAATCCGGATCCGGTTCCTTCGTTCCCAACTAGTGATTCTCATGGCCTGAGTGCCAAGGAATAAGCTGTTCTTGTTCTCGAATCAGTTCGCAATTGAAGCGCCATAAGAAGCCAAGCATAGTGGTTCGCTCAAGCGAGTTTGCGATACTTCAAAGCGTTCCGGTAGTGCTTCTAGCAAGGAAAGCGTCAGATAAGACCCTATAACCAGAATTCGATTACACACTAAAAAAGGAAGCTCTCGAAAGAGCTAAACAGCTACATCAATCCACAGGAATTCTAGACATACAAAATATCTCCACCTCGTAAAGCCATAACAGCAGGAATGCGCCCCCAAGGGCTAGCCTAAGGAAAAATGAAGAGGCTCGGCAGGAAACTCTTACTAAGCGCCTAAGCCCTAATTGAATCAGGATTAAGCTACTTACCCGCAGTCTTATTTAAGTCTGGTGCTTTCGCCTCGAGTGTGGTTAATTCTGCACTAGCAACTAATATCTTTCTTGTGCCATTTGTTAAACGGAAATGGTCACAAGTCTCTTTCGTTAGGCTATTACTCCTCTTGGCCACTCTTTGCACTAACGCACCATTTGGTGGTGTGGCATGCTGCAGAGAAGGTGTACCCGGGACATAAGTTCGGGCACTCACGGAGGTCATATTCCTGATATTCATTGTTGAAATCCTCATCCTGGACCAGATCCGACCAGGAGTGCGGTTGAATCTTGGAACTTTGCTCCACCGCCTCTCCTTTACAGTCGAGCTCAATTTCATCGAGCCTGTGAAGTGAAGTAAGATTGTTCCAATACCATAACCTACATGGTTATGAAGGGTATTCGAGCCTATGATACAAGAAGATATTCTAATTCTATTAGTCGATTTAGCAAACCAATGTATTAAGCCAACCCCGAGAGCTCGATGGTTGAGCGTGAAGTCCTTTCTGCACTTGCTGCCTAGCCTTCGGGAATGAAAGTAAGTGCCCCTGGTTTGGTTATTTAGTTGGAGCTGCTTCCTAACCGCTTTCCAACATCATCTTTCTCGCTTTCCAAAGCAAAGATAAACGACTAACTAAGCACTAGGTACGGTCAGCCTTAGACAAGACAAGCCAATCATTCACACCTGACTTTCTCTATAGAAACTTTTTATATAGCAAGTCCTATTGAGTAAGGAAAGGGGTCGGTAGGCTCTCTATCTCAATCCGAGGAACTGAACTAGAGCTCAGGAAGAAGCCAGCCCTAAATCCGCTTATGAGAACTTAACTTCACGATTGGACGGCTAAGCTAAGCACCAACTTCCGCAAGGACTGCCCTGAAGGATAGGACTTTCTTTCTCTTACCAAGAGAGAATAAGGTAAGAGATTCAGACTGTGAACCTTACGATTTAGCTATCTGAGCAGTTGGACTTTAAATAAAAGGGCCGGAAGAGTATTCAATATAAAAGGAAAAATACCTACTTTTGGACTGGATTGCATCCACAGTAATACATCAAAGGTCAATCAAGACCAAGCAGCTATTCATATATGGGCCACCCAGCACACAAAAGAGACTCATTATGGCTTCCTGGCAAAGGTGATGCGCATCTACTTCGCAAGCTCCAGACGAAATGACTTCACCGGAGCGGATAACTACTATGATCTTTTGGTCTTCGATGAATTCCACGAGCCAGAAGAGCATGGAGTTATCACATCGGCAATAGAATAGAAAGGGGGACTGCTTATGCAAACACACTCCTAAAAGTACTCTCTTGGCAAGAAACTAGGATTGACACGAAGTACGGAAGGGGTTAAAGAACGTACCGATCATCATGATCGAAAACCAATTACCAAGAAAGCTCCGAACAAGAGGACCCCTCAGAGAAAGATTCATGCGGCTGCCCTTCTCCACAAATATTGAAAAACTCCGCGAGGTTAATGAAGTAGCTCGACTGAAAGGCGAGGTTAATGAAGTAGCTCGACTGAAAGGCGAGGTTATGTAAATATGCTCGGCGAGGAAAGAGTCATAGCCTTATCTCGCAGTTTTCACTGGCTAACCCTACATAGCTTGAGAAGAAATAGTACTTTCGCTTAGCTTACTTGATACTAGCTTGCCTGACCCGACATAGGAACTACGAGGGAAGGAAAGATTTTCTAGTATTCTCATATATAGAGTCTCTGTATATGGGCCAGTCACTCCTATCCCTCTATCAGTATGATATTCTCCCATTGGCGTATATCCTATAGCTGGAAAGTTAGAAGCTATCGTAATTCTATGATTCAACGGCTAAAGCGTCTCCAGTCAGGAAGTCGGAGTCAGAGCAAGGCCTTCACCAATCCCCTTCTATTTCGCCCTCCCGTGTGGATTGACTTCATCGCATGGAACGGCTGCTTAGGGCTAGTAAGCGCCAATCCAAGTTATCCAGAAAAGTAGGACTCTAGCTCACTAACTGTGGTCTTGAAGAGCCTCTTGGTCTCGTGTACTGAGGTACATTGGAAAGACCAACCGGCATCCGAATAGTGGCCCTTTGCCTATGAAAAAGCATTAATTTGAAGTAATTGCGCCTAAATCCTTTCATAGCGGTACTGGGAAGACACCTAACTCATAGACTGTCAAGGGCATTAGCCAGTTCGTTAGTGCTAAAGGTATTGCTTGTGTTATCGAGCGTTTAAAAAAGAAAGCGTTTGTTTTTTCCATTCTCGAATCCTGTATTCGACTCTATGAAGCCAGTAATCTCATCAGAAATGACGAATCTTCTCAAAGACATCTCTGCAAATAGCGGAAGTAATGTGATGTCTGATCTTTTCTTTATCTTGCAGACGGGTGAAGAAAGTGCTCAATCAGACCTTCTTTTAGGTGGCCTGCTCCCTATAGTTGATAGTGGGACCTCCTTGCTCTTCTTCTTGACCCTGAAGAAAGGGCGGGTTCACTCCGTCACCTATTGGGCAAGCGGCTTTGCTCTTCTATCCCATCCTGACTCGTACCTTCAACCGACATTGTCCTCTAAGGCAAGGCTGATAGCGCCTGGAAACAAATCAAAGCTTTCCCCGCTCGTTGGCCAGTGATAGTACAGAGTAGGCTTCTTTCTTTCCGTAATCGGGACCAGAGTTTTGACTGGAATACTCTTCCTTTACCTAGGTCCTCAAGAAGGAAGGATAGACAGTCTTCAGTTTTGTCACGAGAAGAAGGAAAAAATCCATTCATAATCTTTATACGGCTAGCCTACAGTGTTGCGTTAATTCGTTGACTGCATTCTTTTCCTATCTTATCATTTCAAAAACCGGGGAAGAAGCCCTCTGGAAGTCAATTATTCAGATAGATAGCGGAGCTTTCGGAGTACATCAATCGACAGTACCAACTGAAGCTTCCAAGCCCACTTGATGAGCTTGCGAAAGGATGAATGAGACCTAGGATAAAAAACCTACCCACCGCCCTTGCTGAAAGGGAACTGAACCCTATCATACCAAGCCTATAAGAATGAATCTTTCCCTTACCGCAGAGCTATTTTCCACCTCTTTTTTGGCACATTTCGAAGATTTTCGCTTCACTAGCGTTCGAGAAGTTTTTAAAGATCTTCTACTTAAAATGAGTATATGTGATCAAGCTTCACCTGATCACCTTGGAACATTGGCGAAGAACATAAGCGGTTGAATCAGAGTACTAGGGATAGGGTCATTCATGAGTCCTTTCATTACTGTGTATGATGTAGAAATAGCATCTAGTAGTTAAGCTCGTTGGCTGAAAGCAGTTCAGGACGTGCCCTTTCATTACGTACGTAACAAAAACCTTTGACTTGACGCGACGTAATGTAATAATAAGTAAGCAACCCTCAGCGTCACACCTTCGCTCAAAGCTCCGGCTCGCGCCTCTGGCTTTTCGATCGTCATTGGCTTATGAAAGAAGAGCCGATTTGGGAACATGATTCTCCGCAACAAGCACCGTAGCAGTACAGGAACCTTCGACTTGTGGTTCCGCTCTTACTTTTGCAAAAGTAGGAGAATCCACTGCTAGGGAATGGGATTGATGGACAAATGCCACATCAGAAGCTTTTCTTGACCATTTTTGCCTTTCCTTCGTCACCTGATGACTTTCCTGCTTGACTTTGTCGGCGGGTGGTAGCATGTCCTTTAGCGAGGCTAGGCACCTTCCTTTGGTTCGTGCTCGCACGGGCCCTTTCTCTGCCAATCTCGAATTCTCATTTTTTTTACCCGTGGGCCTTCCAGGATCACTTTTGGAGCTCGCTTCCTGAGAGTAAATAGCCGTCTTCCAGTCTTAGGGGAGAGGAGTTAACACTTTCCTATAATGTTGTGGTTAACACACCTCCCCGAGGGGCAACCAAGCAAGAGGAAAAATCGCTGGGCAAAGAGGGCCTCTGAAATTCATCTTAGATGTCAAGGTACTTGGGGTACCACTGAAAACAAGAAAGCAGGCCTTTCTTTTATTTTAAGCAGATCCCGGGACTCCAGAAAAAAGACTAGCTCCTGCTCTAGTGATAGAGAGAGTTCCAGGGGCTGAGACATATCTTGAGTCCTGAGACCGCTCCAGCTTCAAGGAAATGTCTTATTAGCCTTCTTTTCCGGTAAACCGATCTTCCGCCTGTCTTCCTTCTATCCGGACTTACCTTCTTACCGGAGACATCAGTATCGGCTCCATAAGTTCCAGCAGTTCCATCGTAGCCATCTCCAACAGTGCATGGAAGTGAACCCGTCTTAGTCACATACCCGGATACAGCGCCTGTTCCAGCAGTCCTATCAACCTATACTGGAACCGAAGCGAACCCTTCAGTACTATCCGCTGGAGATAGATATGGAATAGCCTTTATCCAACGGCTTATGTTTATTCCGAGTGAGCTTCTTACCCGGAGTGAATATCCGTACCTTCTATCCTGTAAGCGCCGTTAAGCCATAACGCTAGCAGTCCATGGGATCTGAAAGCGAGTGAGTTAGCTTTATTCCAACTTTCCCAGATCTCGTTATGGATGCGAACCCTTCCCGCTGCTGGAGAAGGTGATGCTGCCTCTGAAGTTGGAGATGGAATCTCAGTCTCAGGAAAGAGAGCTTTCACCATATCTGGTATTAGAGAGAGAGAGGAAGATGGAGAAGCTGTCTAGCTGATACCAAACTAAGCAGATATTGGCACTGCACAACTAGCATGTATTCTAATACCAGCAGTTCCACTATACCGAGATCGAAGGAATTACTACACAGCTACAGCTCGCAAGGAAGTAGTTCTGATACCGCTATTGCTACTATGCCCTTTAACCGGTACTACTCAGTCTCTGTCTTAGTAGCTGTTCCTGCAGAGAAATATGGGATAGCTTTCTATGGAGTTGAAGATGGTGATCTCTTAGTCTTCCTAACCTTCTTGCCGTGAGAGCTGGCAGCTAGAAAATATGTCTTTGTTGCTAAGAGTAATAGGCATTCCTTCCCATTTGCAATTGAGTCGGCACCTTCTGTCGGAACCGACAATGATGCCCTCTCAATGGCTACAGCACCGGCACCATTAGTCCCAACCTCTGATACTGAGGTCATTTAAATGATCTCTCTTTCTCCCGAGCTCTGAAATAAAAAGCGAAGTCCAGAACTGGAAAAATAGACCTGCTCAATCGATTGCTTAGGCGGGGTTCTCTATTTGAAAACGCCTAGGCTAGGAAAGAAAGTGTGCCTAGATGACTTGCGTGCTAGCGTGACTGCTTATGTGCTTTCCCTCCTCTCTAACCACTTTCTCTTATCTTCGATTATAAGTCACAATTCAAGTCTAAGGATTTCAAATTAGTTGAAAGCTTAGAACGCTAATGGAATGCATGGAAAGCGGGTACACTCCCTCAAGGGAAGAAAGCCAAATCATTACTTTAGGCGGGACTTAGCCAAGCCCTACTAGGATGAAAGGGATTATTCGCTTACTTTGGATGAGTCGATGACTGAGGAGTAGGCGATGACCCAGAGGTTTAAGGGAAGGATTGGGATGAGAGGCAGATAGCCATTCCCCTCATAGAACGAAGACCCAAGCCACCTAAACTCTTAGGTTTTTATCCTTCAGACCACCTCACTAGAGGAAGAGCCTCTCTTCGCTTCCCCACAATCAATCTCTTTCTCGCCATTCTTCTGTTTAAGAACAGCGCCCCAGCCCCTATTTGATTGACTAAGGCTGTAAAGAAAGAGGTGCTGAAAATTGCCCTTCGAACTACGATCGGCATATCGGCTGCTCATCCCAACTTTCTATGGAGGGTTAGGTTAGACAATTGAGCATTTGCGCCCTTTTAAAGGCCTTTTCCAGTATCCAATTTAGGTGGATGCGGGGAATAAGTTTCAGTTTCATTTGGTAAATCCTATAATAAGAAAAGTAGCTGCACACGAACGAGAGGAATGAGACTACCCCCTATTCGCCGATGAAACACCTTCTTGGAGAAGTAGGGAATGAAGAATCATCCCTATCCTTCTTTCTTTTAGCTTTGAATCCCGCCTCCTTCGCTACGCTGCTCTCTTCACTTCGTCCACCCTTTACTTTCCCATCTGTTAGCCCATTCAGTCGTGGTTAAGGTTAAAATGAAGATTCAGAAAAAGTGGTTTTCTCCTATTAGTTCTGCCTTTCCCGAGTAAAGGAGTTCCGGAGTTCTTACTTGCTGCTCCAACCTTCCGAAGGCTAGGTCTAATATAATAGGCTTGAGGACATCCAAGTCAGATGAATCCAGTTACATCCCTGGTCCTATAGAACCAGGATTCTTTATCCTGGAACGAGCGGAAGAAACAGATAGAGTGTTGGAAACGATTAGGCTTGATTGCCCGCAGCATACAGCCTAATAAATTGAGTGGGCGACTTCTCTCAGAGAAAGGCTTCTGCCGAATAGCAAAAAGATTCTGATCAGTCTAATGTTCGGAACCTCCCTGTCCCCCTCCGTCTCGTAGGTTGGCAAAAATTGCCCCAATAAAGAATCTTCCTTCATTTTCCCACTACAGTTACTGCTTCGTTTAGGGGCTTTAGAACTGCATTCAGTGAGATCAACAAAGTAAAGATGAAAAGAACTCCTCAAATCTTAAGTAAACTAAGTGGATAGAGACGCAAGGCCACCTATGTAAGGAGCTGGTCTTTCGGATGTCAATCTCTTAGAGGCGAAGTCTGAGTCTTTTCACCAGGTTGCTAGACTTTCTTCTTCAGTAGTGGACTGCCTGGCTTGAGTTTTGCTCAATATGCTTAACGGGAAGGGCTTGGGCTTCAGTCTTTGGTAGAATGCTGATACCGGCCTTGAGTACAGTCAGGCGAAAAGGCCTGCGTGCCTTGTGATGCGTGAATGTAGTCTTTAGACATATGATCTCTCTGAGGCAAAAGGATTTTTCTTCTTTCTGGCGGGTCTTTTCTCTATCTTTTAGTCGGCAGAGTCTTTTAGGATGTCTTATTTTTTTAGTTTATCAGGACACTGATTGATGGCAGCGAAAGAACAACTTCGAGTCTATCCGAGTGGTTCGAGAGACCGAGACCATGTGGTGACATCTCCACTGTAATCATTTTCACTTTCTAGCGGTACGAGAAGAAGAATCCTCGAGTCGATTGGGATTTTTTTTTATAGCTCTTGACCGGTGACTATTTTGTATGCTTCCGAGCGAGTCGGACGCCGAGCATAGTCAGGAAGGCAGGCGGTTTCTCAGTCTTCTTTCGGACTGGTGCAGGATAACGATAGCGGGTTCAAGAGCTTCGTTCATCGTCTTATGCTTAAGGACGAGTTGGTCCTGATCTACGACCACTGTTCACCTGTTGCCTCACCTGAGATACTCCCACCCTTGCTTGCAATAGCTAATGAGAAGGGGCTGGAATTTCTTCTATAAAAGGCTTTCTGCCCCTCCCTTTTCCTGAGAAGATAAAGGTAAGCTGTCACATATCGGTTGTTGAGGAAGTTCACTAAGAGCTTTTCTGCGTTACAAAGAAGAAAGGGTAGATAGTTGAATAAGCTATCATTTCTCTTTACTCTTTGAGCTTCTCTATTCCATTCACAGCGGATCTGCCAAAGCTAGTAGCTAGCCAATACAGTATTCCATGAACATCGCTATCCACTAGGAACTTCTCTCCTGCGGATTCACCCCGTCTTCTTTCAGATATAGCAAGTGTACCGTTAGTGAGCCGAGAGTCAAGTTCGAGAGTTTGAAGCCCTCTATTGGTAAAGATGTCGCATATCATAGAAGAAGAACTAGCTCTTAGCTGGTAAACCAATCCTCAAGGAATGCAGTTGAAGAAATTGTTCATGTCGGAGAATCAAAGTCTCTTCAGAAGCTGTAGTCCCATCTCTATCTGCTCTTAGAGCAACTAGTGCGACCTCAAGATTGGCAAATGAGAAAGAAAAGATTGAATTACAGAATAGCTTATATAATGATATTTTTAGTTTACTTCCTTTCCTCTGGATGAAAGATGGAGAGGGATTAAGCCGATTCCGCTTTGTTTTGTGTCGCAGATCGCGCTGGCGAAGAAGTAGAAGTGGAGTCCCAACCCCAGGAAAAAGAAAGATCATTCTCTGTTGGCAGTAAACATGTTCTCACCCTGAACTCTCAACCAATGATCCCGATGTTCAGGGAGAAGAAAGACTCGTCTATCCGCTAGTTCCATTTCCTTCTCCCGGATCGGCATGGATTAAAAAGTGGATTTCTCCCTGTCGATTGACATGGCTGGAATAAGGAAAGGCGGAGACAAATCCATACCATTCATTCAACCTCCGATCGTGCTATTTGATTCATTAGTGCGAAATGGCCACTTAACTTGTTTGACGAATTGACCGCGTATTCAGTTAAGTATAAGTAGAATAAGCATTGAAAAGCATCCGACTATGCTATGGGTATCTTCCTCGCATGCCCCATTGTCTGAAGCCTATCCCCTAGTACCGGTCTAAGCGAAGTCTTTCGTTTTTTGGACTAGGTCGATGGTCTTGGTAAGTCCCATTTTTCATGGATCTCCCCAATGCGAGGTGGGTCTGTCGGGCATGACGTGCTTTTTCCTCTCCCTATTCATCAAGAATAGATAGCAGCTAATCTAGTTGCGGCGGAGGTGAGGTGAGGACGGACAAAGCGGGGGCGAAGCCAAAAAGAGAGATAGCATCTCCAAGTTTCAGTTAGACCGGGTATGAGGCAAAGCCAAAGCCAGAAGTGCTTTATCCGGGCTGGTGAAACCTGTTTTCCCGAAAGAAGCACCAATAGCATAATGCAATCGCTATCATGCTTGGAGCATAGATAGAAAAGGTATGGGTATAGGTAAAATGCACACATCTACCAGGTATGTGAAACTCTCAATCCATATCCGGTGATCCCTACCTCTCTATCCACAACCGACCCATCTCCGTCGAAGCCGGGTAGGCTGATCGATCTAATTCATTCATGGTTGCGAGTCTCTCACTTCGAACATGGGCGAATGCTTCTCTTTCTGATCCATCCTTCCCATTCGCCGAATGATCTGTATAATCGGCATTCGATCGACCGGAAACGGACTAGGCGTTGGTTATTCCAATAGCCCGCGGGCTATTAGTCTCAGTTGCATGATTAGATAACCTATTTAAGCAAACCTATTTATCTCCCCCGGGATACTCGCCCGACGAACTCGACATTTCGCGGTATTCGAATATAGGTAAACGACTCTCCTCTCCGGGCCAATTATTTGCCCTGAAAAACCCGTAGCAAAAGCCGATCGGGATCTAAGTGTTTCAAATTCTCCTGAATGAGCAGAGCACCATTGAGAGAAAAAGATGTCAAGCGGGGAATGAGAAAGAGAGATGTGAATGATGAAGGAGGCGTCGGGACCGGGCTTGGATTCACTTACCGAAGTTGAGTGGCTCCATGTCACAGCTATATAGCTTGTCACAACTCAACACTTATTCAATCGGAACTTATCCCCTTACACCGGAGAGAGAGAAGGCTTGATCCACCCACCACATGGAGGGTTTTACATACCAAAAACCAGGTTTAGCAACAAATAGAATATGAATGGCGAAAACTGAATGAGCTCATCATTTTCTTCTGTTGGTGATAATGATGGTGCGGGGTCGGGGGATGGATACTAGTACTGGGATGGGACTGATTCCCGATTCGAGGAATGTTCCTACCCCTCTAGGCGCTGTCTCCTCGTCCATACCTATAGTACTTCTGCCTCCGGAGAATCTTCTATTGAAAATAGATGTGGATACGCGCGTGCGCCCATACCAACTTGGTAAGGAGACTGGCTATCTAATCGGAGGGGGTGCTGACTGCTTTCATCCCTGCTTTCGTGCCGGTTTGCTTGTCTCTCAGACCGGTGCTTGCTTGATCTAGGTTGGCATAGGGCTAACAGCTTTTTTTCGACAAAGAGCATAGTTTGATTACAGTGACAAAGACAAAGAGTAGAGCAGATCAGCCATAACCCTTTAGGAAAGAAGTTGGGACAGCTGAGATGCTTAACTCGAAGTAAGGAATTCCTGCTAAAGAAAGAGCTTCTGTGCGATAGCCTAAACCTTATAGCCCAAGAGCTTAGAACTTATCTGCGTGCGCCAAGCGAGGTAAGGAAGAACTATCACAACTATAATAGAATAAAGTGAACAGCGGATACGCTTTCCTGGACTTCACTTCCTTCACTTCACTGACTGGACTGGTTGACTAGCCCAATCCCTGATGGTTTGTTTAGTTTAGTCACAGCAAGCAGATAGAGGACTGGATTGCTTGCCTCTTTGCTTAGCTCAGCATCAGCTACAGAGCGGTTATGCTTAAGCTTGCTTGCTTTATGGCCGGTTTGCAGGAAAAAATTCAGCAAGAGCTTCTATGCGACAAAGAGTAGGAACAGTAGAAAAGAAAGCAGATAGTGAACAGCTAGAAACCTTCCTAAAGCGGGCAGGTGTGGGATAGAGGGTCTGCTTTTGATAAGCAATTCTGGGAACTCGAATCCATTTAGTGGGTTCTTCAGGATATTATGACTGACAGGTTATGCACCTTTCATCGTGTGACCATGCGGTGAGCCTCTGAATCGTTCGTAAGAAGGTTGCTCTAGGGAGCAGGATTGAATCCTAATATCTTGCCCATGCTACCTACCTAAGTAAGGGAAACCGAACCGTCAGTCTGAGCTCTCTGGATCAGTCAGTCCTTAAGTAAGTCAGTAAATAGTCGTCCCGGTAGTGGAAGAGTCCGATTGCCTAGTAGCCCTAGTGGAAGTGCTTAATGCGAGTGTGATTCTAGCCTATGCTCAGTTCCTACACACTACTCTACTCGGAAGGGACGCTGTGCTCGCATAAAGACCATAAACTTAGTATAATTTTCGCATCTCTCCGAAGTGTATAGGGAATTCCTAAACAATTTCCTTTGAGCTCTTCGTTCATCCGGGTAGCTCATCCCTTGTTTAACGAATCGCTAAAATGCCTGTCGAGACCTCTAAAATCTACGTCAATTTCTGATTCAAGAGATTCCCTCACTTCTCGCCCGAGAGAAAGGAGCTGCCTTTAATATAATAAGTAACCCGCGCGAAAGCCTAGAAGAGTGCCTTTTCCAGACGAGATGGGTACAGTCGCTTTCAAGCCCGTCTTTTTGGCTTCACTAGATTATGCTATTACTTCTCCTCCAGTGATTCTTGTTCACTCGGAGTTCTTTCTGAAACAGTAAGATCGGTGCCTTGAGGCAATGCTAATTGAATACAGATTCGGCTTAGTAAGCCTTTCCTCGGGTAGGAGCTCAAAAAGAATTTCATTTAATGCTAACCTTCATGCTTACCTTCTTCTTAGGCTGCATCTTTCATCCTGATGAGCAACCCGAAGGGCTATTCCTTTCTTGCTAGCACAGGAAAGAGAACTCATTTTATGCCATCGGTCTATCGCTTCCTTTCCTTGTGAATATGGCTACTTTACTAGGCTATTCTTCGCATCGAATAAAGTAAGGACGTTAAATAGGGGCACTCTATCTTGCAAGTGAACTAAAGGCTAGGCTCAATCATGCCTTTGCTCGAAGGCCTTGTTCTGTACTGTAGCAAAAGAAGAAGCTTTGGGAAGAAACGTTCCTTGAACGGAGAGGAAGCAAAGCAGGCTAACTAAACCTAGGGAAACCCATTAAAAGAAGACCCCTTGGCATAGAAGCAGTGAAAGAAGAGGCTGTTGGAGGAAGAACCGTTCTTAGAGTGATCGTAGACGGTCTTAATGGCACATCAGTAACCATTGTGAACGTAGGAGCCCAAAGCCTATCGATCATTGAACTCTAGAGTGGAGTAAGAAAGCGATGTCTTAAGAAGCCTTCTGTCTAGCTCTGCACACGGTGGCTGCTGCATTAAATAAAGCAAATATTTAGTTATCAGTTAAGATCTAGTAAGATAAGGGGAATTGCTTTAACCGGTCCCGCAAGTAAGGAAGACTCTGGCTTAGCTCATGAACTCCTAAACTATAGAAAGTTGGACATTGGATCACAGAATCCATTGACAACGGATTTCACTACCATTCCCATTTTCGGGCAACTTTCACGCTCTCCTTTGCCACTGCATGACTAGATCAGATCACACAGACAGAAAAAAAGTACACCAAGTCTAGTCTTCTTCAAATGGCGGGTTTGGGATTCATGCAATAAGAAGGAAGAGTCAGCCGCTGACGAGTCTGCTAGAAAGAGTGTTTTTCACTTCATTCCCGTTGTCGAAAGACCGGGGAAGACAAGCAAGAAGTCTTTGAGCGAAGAAGTTGTCCTTGGATAAGTGCGAGAAGAGACCTTTCAAAGTCAGTCCCTCAGGTCGGTACTTCCATGGCCATGGTAGCCACCACCAGTGTCATTACCCCCATTGGCATAGCTAGACGATCTTCACTCTCTCGATCCCTTTGAAAACCATTTGCCTATCTATTTGATCTGACCAGGTAAATCGACCTATCCCCCAGCGTACCGGAGCTTTTCTACCCGCGGAAGATCTTTTTTATCTTAGTCAAATGATCGATTCATTCCTCAATCGCAGCAGGCAGACCTTCTTAATAATAGATCATTGCAAGCCCTTCTATGCCTATCTTCCCCTCTGCGCCTTGAACAGAAGCTCAAGTGCACGAAGACCCTCTGACTTAAGCAGGTGCTATCACTTAAGAAAATCTCCGGGTCATTCTTCAAGAGTGAAATGGAAGAGAAGGAAGGTTTTTATGTAGATTGCTTTCTATGGATTGCGTGCAGCTTTACTTCCTGCTGCTTTCAAGCCCTAATCAACAGTCCCGCTCAAGCGAATGGATCTGACCCACCTCAATCTTTGAGTAGACCACTGGAGGAGCCCCCTGACTAAATGTTATAGTTTATAAAGAACGAGTCTCGACCAAGCGCATGTATATCTCTTTTACAGGTCGATACCGAACTGATCCATATAGCATCTAAAGCACAGATCTATCAAAACTATCTCTTCTACAAAAAGTCATTGATAGACTACCTTTCTTTCGGGCAGGAAGTGTTCCAGTTAGGCTAGAAACCTACTCCTAACAAGGAGCGAGCACGGATTCGTTCTTCCGCAGAAGGGGATATGCAAGATCGTCGGCTGAAAGCAAGTGAAGTAGCAAGCAAGAGAACGGATGCACGAAGGCCATTGCGAGTTGATGTTGTAGCTTTACCATCACCGTCACAGCCTGTCCTCAAAGCAATAGAGGCATCCATTCCAGCCTGTTGTTTTGTTGGTAATAGAGAGTCCAGTACGACTGAGATAGGGTTTCGAAGAAGGGGTGTTTCACTTGAAGTAGGAACTCTGGCTTAGAACAGTCTTGCTGTGTCTGTCAAGGGAAAAATGATGGTAAAAATAAATAGCTCAAAAGGACACAAGAAATTTAACGTGGTTCGGCTTTTAGGCCTACGTCCACGGACGAAGACGATCAAAGAAATTTCACTAAGAAAAATTGGAGATTACAAGACCTACTCAAATTAATCTCTCAAACCCTTTAACCCAATAAATACCCAAATCACACTAACCCAATCAAGCACACTACACTTGCACTTGCACCACTCACTATTTGCTCTCACTCTCGGATTGCTCTCAAAATTTCCGTGTTGAAATGTGAAGGAATTAGCTACTTATATAGTAGCCAATACTTGGCTATCAAGTTTAAATGTGTGGTCCCCAAGTAAGCAAGAGCATGCTGCTCACGTCATGAACTTGCTGTCCACGCATATTGCCCAAGCAATATGCAACTTGCTTACAAAGCTAGTCAAGCTTCTACATGGGCTTCATTGAAAAGGTTGTAGACAATGGGCCAAAACTATTCTTCATTTTGGTCTTTAATTCAAGACATCTTGTAACAAATCTCCACCTTGGCTTGAATTTCTGCACCGCAAATCGAAATTTCTTCAATCGCCTTCTTCATGCCCGCGAGGGCGTCTCTCAGTTACTGCGAACACCAATCAAGTCCAAGCAATGCTTAAACTTGACTGCAGGGATTATCAGCTGGATTATCCGCCGTGCCAATTTTTATCACTGAAACGGCTCCTTCAGATATTCTATTTTCGCACAAAGTGATATCTGACATCAATGTGTTTGGTTCTTTCATGGTACATTTGATTTTTAGTCATTCGTCGCTTCTGTTTGAAGTCATAGAAGGATTTTTTACGCATCTCTCTATGCCAGTCATCTATCTGACCTGACAAGGAGGTTTCGCCAGGTCTACTTTTATATCTCACCCCTTATCTCTACGGTTGGTTGAAGGTGTCTTGGAAAACGGGTCGAAAGAAGATATGGATAGAAGATTCATCTACGCTGGCAAAAGGGCTTTAATTGAATCAGACTTTCCCGATGCTGCTCCTCTCCGATCCCCTCGCTGTGCTTGAGTGGCATGAAGCTACTGGGACAAACGAAAGCTAACGTCTGATAACGTATCTAAGATAGTGGCAGCAGGTGGATATCAAACGGATTCGGCCCTGGGGAGAGCGGCTGAGACAAAACAAGATCTTGTGTCTTCCCCCATATCTCGCTTTGAAAAAGCCAGATCGTCAAATTGCATAGAAAGAAGATCCGGTGCGACGAGAACTCATCCAATGCGGTTTTGTTCTCTCAGTCAGACAGTCTATCGCTCTCAGCAACAGTTCATTGGTCATACCCTCGGTGATGACTAGCAGTCCTTCCTGATTGAGTTCTCACCCTCTATTGATAGATCAAGAGTTCCGGCCCGGCTATGATTCCATCAACAAACCCGATTCGGTATAAAAGCTTTTCTTTATAAAATAGATTATTTTGACTTAAGCTCCTCTTTCTTTTTAGCTCGTGGACTTTGCTTCCTAAGAGAAGCCCTGCGTTCCACTTCGGTTAGAAACAGGTTAGATATACTTGTCATCAGTTAGAAGAACTCGGAGTCTAAGATAGTAACAAGAGAGACAAGAGAGAACTAAGTGCAAGTAGTATGGTTGCCATGTGATTGGTATAAGCCGAAAAGACATCTTTAATAAGAGTTGTCTGCCACTGAGGCTAAACCCTATTTCATTTCCTATGAAAATTGTCAGAAGTTTGTTTTTCGACCCCGCCGGGGGGTTACCTTATTAGCCAGGAGAGCCCTCTTGCCCACTCTCCCCTTTCCATCCCCCATCCCGAAATATTCAGGTCTTACAGAGCCTTGCAGCAAAGCCTAACATTGGTTCTGCGAGGGAGGACCCGAAGAACCTGTCCCCTAGGCAGCTACCTTTTACTATTGAAGCCAGATAGTAGTTGATAGCCAGCTCTTTCCCTTTCTCTTTGCCATGTTTGTACTTCTACTCAGAATGGCTACTTGGGTAGAACCAACATGAGCGATTTCGAACATTATTCTACGAGAATTTCCTGATTGTCCTCTCCTAGAGCGTTTAAGGGTCAAAGTTTTTTTGTGCGAGTTAGCAATTGAACTGTTTTTCTAAAAAAATTAGGAAGTAGGTCGTCCCTTACTCTATTTCTTTCTGTTAAAGGAAAGCCCATTTCTTGACTTACAAAGATCTCGATTGGCTAAAGACCATGATCTTTGAGTCATAGCAAAAAAGTACACCACCCTATGTAGCCTCCCTCGAAGTCAAAACTATCCAGTGAGACCAGATCAGCCAGAAGCCTTGGTGTGCTAACAAAGCATTCCCTCTGAACGGGAAGTTCTATTTCTTTCCTGAGAGTCTAGAAGCAGCTAATCGTCTTATTCTTGAAAGCTGTAATTCATAGCCAAAGGGCACGAAAGGGAACTCTCCCTGGAACAGAACCTGAAAGAGGTTCAAATCATTTTGATATCCTTATCTATTTTATATAAAGTCAAGCTTATGTGCACGAGGGAGATTCCATCCTGAGGCCTATCTTATTCCCGCCCTTTCGCCCTAACGCCCCTTCCGTACCTTTTGTCTACCATGTTAACAGCCAAGTCTAAGTCACTTCACTGCTTTCGTTTCCTTACTTCAGCCCTTGGCTTTGCCCCTAGGTTCGCTTTCTGCCTCTGAAAACGTATTCACATCTACTCCCAACGCCCAAGCCACCAAGGGTTCTCGTGGGCACTTACCTTTAGACGCTGCTTCAAGCCAAAAGTAAAGAAAAGACTTTCTATGGGGAGAGCAGCACCTTCCTCTAGAAGTCGAGTAAGGCACCGTCCTCCCGGGAACAACAAGAGCAAGCCTTCTTAAGAGAAACTCCTCACCCGAAAAGCACTTCGCTTGCCTAAGGGCTAAATAAGAGAAATAGCAGTCAGTCTACAAAGGGAAAGGGAATAAGAATCTCTTGAGCCAAGAAAGCAAAGCCTTGGCGCTACGCACCTTGCTTCTTTGACCGGACTTACTTGCCCGTCTTCCTTCTTTCTCGAAACCTGCGTCTCCCTCAAAAAACGAAATCGATTCACTGAGAAAGTAATTAGGTCTAACCTGCTCGCACTCACTTCCTTTGCTTTGAGTTGAGAGTGAATGATGCTTTATCTTTATTCCTTCACTCGCCTGTTCTATTGGCTTAAGTTAAGTATGCACGAACTAGCAAAACAAGATCTCCTTTCCTTCTCCGATGTTCTATGTTGCTTTCCTACTTTTTTTCTTACTTCTTTTTTTTCAGTAAGAGGCCTCTTTCCTTCTGTAACTTTAGGACAAAAAGGATACTTTACCCTGTCCCGCCATCCCTTACTTTAAAGGGATATGAATATTTGATAGCGCAGAAGGGGAGTAAAGACAGAATGAAAATAGGTAGAGAATCACATTTCTTAATAATGCCCAAAAGCCCTTCGGACTAAGGCGTAACCATAGGATCTCACAGTGTCGGAATGAGTTAAGGACGAGATACGGTGTCCAGTTGTATTGGTAGGAGGGATCGCTATGCCACCTTTCTTTTTTATCTTAAGCATACTGCTTAGCAAAGCAAACGGTACGTTATAGACTGGAGCAGACGGACCCTGCTACATCGCGATCGTGAGAACTCTCTTAAAGCGGATCAACAAAGGCGAGATCAGCTCACTTGCCCACCGACTCAATCAATCGGAGGAAACTCAATCCTAAACTTCGGAGTGGCAAGCAGCAGAAAGAGAAAGTCCAACTTAGGCGTCAGGCTTGGAGAAGGGTCATCGTTCCCGGCTGTCCTATGTTTGTTGTACTTCTGCAGTCGGAGCTCAACCCCGCTAACGCCGTGTTTTAGGGTTACGATGAGCTGGACCTGGAAGACTCCGTTCATTAGGGAATAGTCAATTTCCCTCATCATGGCATTTCCTTAAGGAAGAAGGCTAACCGCCTATTCTGTAAGAACAACAGCTCCTTCTATTCCCAAAGTAAGTGCCACAGGGCATTCTATTTTCGAAAGGCTAAGATGTGTAAGTAAGTAGGGCACCAGCCTTTACGCCGCAAACAGCTATTATTCCGCATCCCAGACTGGTTATTCATCTGCAGCACTTTCCCTAGTTTTGACTCAAGCATCAATCCTTTCTTTAGACGATGCCATCTTGCTCTGTCTATCAAGGTAATATCGGCAGGGGCGTTAAAGAGCTCGTTATTTAAAATATCTATATGGAGGAACGAAAGGAGAACTCAGTGCGGAGAATGTGAGTTGTGATGTATGGAATGCTCGTGCAAAGAAGATTGACTGATGCAATACTCTTCTATATAGTTTTTTTTTCTAGTGCAGCTAGGAGAGCTAACTAAGACTAGGAGCTGTTCGGGAGAACTCCGATTTAATTTAAGACTTTTTTCAATAGACGAGATCGTAGAATAAAAAAGTATGTTCCCGCGTCCCAAAAGCGCTAAGAAGCAGAGTGAGGGTTACATGAGTTAGGAACGATCCCTGATGTGGAAGAATTAGTAGGGGCGTGGGATACTACTTAATCGACCTCAAAGCGAAAGAGATGAAGAGCTAGCCTTATTTAATATAATAAGAGAGAGATGCTAAGAAGAGAGGGGGCGTGACTGTTCTCAGAGCCCAGAGCATAGCCTACGACTGATTCTTCCACCCTTCGTGCCCTTCCTTTGCCCCTAACTCTTGTGACACTTGATTTCAGGTTTCCCTACGGCTACCTTCTGACGAACACCTCAACAAGGGAAGATTTCATCCGTTAAGAGAAAAAGCGAAAATAGAAAAAAAGGGTGATATTGAAGTAAAAGCAAAAATGAGAAAAAGAAGCTCCCTATAAGGAAACTCTTTTGGTAAGGGAATTCAAAGAGAGCGCGCTTGGAGTGGAAGAAAGCCAGGGCTAGTTAGCAACTCAAGTAGTTCAGCTCAGTCTCCTCTTATTACATATCTCCTATCTCCGGGGAAGGAAGCCCTGGAATGAAATTCAGTAGGGAAGGATGACCTACTGAATCAGTCTCAAATCAATCGTGGGCGGTCAAAGTTCAAAGTAAATAAAAGATAAGCTAGCTTTGGAACAGGTCTGGAAGATCTGCTGCTGAAAGAAAGACAGTCTATGTCACTGGTCCTTACTTTTCTTTTCAACATAGGCCAAAACTCACTCTTATTTAAAGGGCAGAGACTCAGGAACTGCTAGATAATAAAAGTCCGCCTAAGCTGACGATATTGAGTCTTTTGAAGCCGACACAGATGAAGCAGATGAGGGGATCTTTTTTTCTAAGGTTGGTCCGGGAAAGAAGAGAATTCTCAAGCCGATGCTGCTATTTCCGAAAAAAGTCAATATGGCCGTGCTCGAAGAGTGATGAGTGCCTTGAAGGGCGTAATTCGAAACATGATCAGGCAAAGAAGTTTCGTACTCAATCGTGGAAGCGTGAAATGCACCTGATCAGGCAATAGGTATGCCTATAACTGGAAGGTTAGCAGACATCGTATATCTGGTTTAGTTCAGAGGACCACTCGTTACGCTAACCACTGTCCCTGAAGTGAAGCTTTACATACAGCTAGAAGATAAAGGAAATCCAGCAGAAGGGAACCCCTGAACCAAGGGTTGCAATTGGCTAGTAGGGTGGTTTAGTATCTAAGCGGCTGGCTAATGTAGGGAATCCACCCATCTTGTCAGTATAGTAAATCGCTCTTCTTCCTTTACCGGAGGTGTCAGTAACAATAGCAATCCTCCCTCAGTCCCAGGAAGTGATCCGGATCCACAGTCGGTGTTCTTAGTGCTGTAAGTGGTACGCACGCCTTAGTCTTAGACTCAATCTGCTTTATGCCAGTAAAGTGAAAGTCTTCCTATTCCCGGAGCCAAGGAATCGATTGTTAGTGGCTAACTTTAACCAGAAGGTTAGGCCCTTCCAAGGCGTTATGCTCTCAGGGGTGGTCTTTTTCCTTTTCTTTTAAGTTGGAGAAGAGGAAATCACGGCCCTTAGGCTTGAAGTTCACGTGGCCGGTGCTCACTTTACGTCATTTTTTCGATCCACGAGTCATATTAGGATTAGGTCTTTGCTTGCAAGACAATGAGATCACCAAGGATAAGGAAATTAGAACTGGCGAAGCGTCTTAGCCTTCCAATTCTTTCCTTTTTTTAATCAAAGCAGAGGAAGTTTCCGCTGCTGGGTGAATCTGCTCCTCTTTCTCTCATCTCTATCCTCACTTCCCTCTCCTACTCAAAAGAACCCTCCTCGCACCTCTCCGGGATGACGTCTTACAGATCCGGCCAGCTCGACACTCCCCTTCCACACTTAGTATGGACTTAATTTAGTTTAAGCCCTTACGCTTTCTGGATAAGGAGAGTTGTTTAGTTACGTGCTCTTTCCTGAGCTAGAATTTTGCAAGAACCTTTTCCTTGTTCGTGACATTATGGGAAAAATTCAAATTTCTCTATCCTTCCTCTGAATAGTGATCATGAGACAGACCAGAAATCAGTCAGCATATCTAGCTCGCATTTAGGATACCTCAGATGTAAGAGACATCATTGAATTACAAGTACCACAAATATCAATCAAGAACATTATTGTCAACGTTTTAAGATAGATTCTTATATATAACCTGCATTTCTAATCAGACCTGGCTGAACTGGGAACGACAGAGGGGGAGGAAGAAGATGTTGTTGATGAGCTGGACTTGACCAGGCTTACTGAGGAACCCACCCTCGCATCCACGTGATGTTCCTTGGATACCAAGGCCAAAGCCAAACGATTGGACTGCTTTTCTGGGCCTGGACCTACTTTAGAGAGGTCTTTCGGCTTGGACATGACGTTTGCTTGATATTGGGCGGAGTGGGCTTTGTTTGCTTTGCTGCTTTGCAGAGACTAGGCTAGGTAACTTAAAATCCTCACCCATCACATCATCTTGGGAAGCTCCTCCCTCCTCAACAAGCTCCACCTCCAGAATAGAATATCTAGAACCGGTTGGGATTGGACTAGATTGGTTCACTAAATATCCTATATAAAGGATAAAGGCCAAAATCATATATTATTCTTATTCTTAATATAATTATATAATAAAAGTTCAAGTTATGGACTAGATATGTTTATTTATGTCTTATCAAGAAGCCCAAAAACTCTTGGATCTCTCTATACTATAGAAGAGTTGAGGAATTTCCTGGAGCTCTTTTTTTCCATTTCTTTTCCTAGCTTGGTGGAAAACCCCCCCTATCAATACTTCCTTGCTATCCATTGACAAGAGTTGGAGGGACAAAAATGAGTAATCTAACCCTTATACCCTTTTGCATACTTCGATCTACAAGGCTTTAATCGATGTTTTTGCTGCATGACGGAAGATCAGAAGAGTAAGATCAGTGGCACCTTTTGGCGAGAGGGATCAAATGAACATGGGCTTGAACTTAGTCTTCCTCCCGGGAGGCTAATCAAGAACTAGTTGTTGATTAGTTATTTCTAGTTTCAGTGAGATTGGCTTAGCCTGGTCTTGCTGTGTACCCGCGAGTACAAGATTCTTTGAATCTGGTTCGAGGAGCTAGCTTTAGAGAGAGTCTGATTTTCGAGATTCTTTTTGTAACGTGGGATTCGACTTGCCATCGGGGACGAGAAAAGACAAAAGGAAGGAGGAAAGGCACTGTTGACTTCCTGTTGTTCCGCCTGAAACAAGAACTCAACTCCCCAATTCACCGAACCAAAAAGTCAAGGGACTTCTTGAAAGATGAACTCGAACTCATTGACCTCAGACAGTTCATTGAACTCGTTCTGCTTCATCGACGAAAGTCAATATGTTAGGCTAGGATATCCATCCACCTTAAATCACATGGAACTTCTCCTTTTCTTCCAAATTGAGTGGTGAGGGGTCAGAGAATATTACATATTCTCGACCAAAGGAAATATGTAATGCTTCGTTTTCTGTTCCCGATTCCATCTTCACCTTTCCTGAATGAAGAAAGAGAGTGAAAGAGAAGAGATAAGTGCAATAGGTACAGAGGGGAGAGAAACGAAACAGTCTTCGTTCGGTTCGGCAGAAGAAAGCCGAGAAAACAAATAGGAAGAGCACTATGCAAGCTTATAATTAAGTAAATATATAGAAGCTATCACCACCTCGAGCAGTAAAACAAAGTCGTTACGGCTATGTTACTAACATGGACAGCTATGAATCGTATTCATTGACAGGAGTGACCGCTTTATAGTCGTAGTAGGTACCGCCCCTGTTCACTTCAGCATGCAAGGAACACCTTAGGGAAGAATCAAAGTTTTTCTCCTCTGCAAAGCTATCAATGCTTTATTCAAGATCTTTAGCAGTCGATCGTTCATTCTCCCTCCCCAGGGGCTTTCGAAAGCTCGACATGAAAGAAGAAAGAAAATAGGAAAAGTACGGGGATCCCATTCCTTAGTCAGGACCTGGGCCTCCTCGTGAGCCATAGTTAAAGTGTAAGCATATAAATTAGCCTTATCCGAAGCGCACGCACCCATCTGACCAAGTCGAGCCCTTTCTGGTTACAGGGAAATAAAGAGAAAGAATCGAGTCACCGATAACGCATCTCTCTAGATGCCAAGGAATTCGCGTATAATATATCCTTTTTGACTAGACTAAATGATTGATCTTGTCTTTCGACCTATCAAAAGTCGGACGGAAAATTACATATATAAGCACAATCTCGCTTTAAAATGACACGCCCAAAAATTCCTGTTGGTTGTTGACCAACAGAAAGAATGGGAGAAAAGAACTTGACTAACTTACTTTTTCGGAACTAGAAGGTTTAGTTGATTAGATCCATAAATTCAAAAATATCTTGGCATAACCAACTATACCTTCTAGTCTGTTTGGAAAGAGAACTCTTTGAAAGCGGCAGATAGTCCCTCGCGCGAACTACTAGAAAATGGTGAGATCATTAGTGAAAGAAGGACCAACGACGATCCTATCCTAAAGGAGAAGGAGGAGTCAGTCTTCTTTGAAGATCGAGGAACGTAGTGTCGGACAATTATGCCATTCGGAAGAAGTCTTCTACAGAGGGAAAGCCTGTATCGAGTAAGTGGAGAGGAAAGATCTCCAGAGATTCTTATCTCATTCCATTCCAGTGGCTCGACCAGTAACCAATGGCGAAAACTAAAAAATCCATGGTTTCCCGGTAGAACCCCATTTCGCCCAAGTTGTTTCGGAACCGGAAAAAAGAAGCGGTTTTTCGCACAGCTTGTTCATAGTGCAGGTCCCACTTGTATATTGTATTTGGCCGAAGAAGCATCGGATAGGTTGGAGTTCTTACCTTCATGGGACTCCATGGACCAAGATCTGCTTTCATTATATGGGCAATACCGATCTACTTTAGTAGATCATATGGATGTAGAAAAAGCTTCTGATTTTGATGAATTGGAAACATCTCTTTTCCATTTCTATTTACCTAGTTCATATCTTTCTTTCGTCTGTTCCGGGGAGTAATTCTATCTTTTCAATCTCGGGATACCACCTAAATAACAGCGGCCAGAGAGTCAAATAGGTCGGGAAGATAGAGTCTGAGGTTGGGTTGGACGACATACATCTTGGTGCGTTCCCCCTCTTTGCAGGGTGATGACACCTGTAGCTGTGGAGCACAGATGACCATCTCTTCGAGCAGGGATATGAGGTTGGGCCCCTAGATCCAAGTCTAAAAAAAAAAAAAGAGAAAGCAGGTTGAGGTGAGTATGGGAGGCAAGGCTGGATCTCATGAGTAAGTGACTCGCCGAGTTACCATGGTCCACCCGGGTCCCGATTCCGGACACTGAGCGAGCTTTAATTGAAGTAGGGGCTGACGTCAGCGACACGGGGGAAAGCTAATGCTTTTTTGATAATCATGTTGCAAGGAATGGAATGCGACTATCAGTTTCCTTTGCCCAAAAGCCTTCTGACCGTCACGTGAGAAGATCTGCAGGGACCAAGGATACGCCAGGACAAAGTAGCGGTAGGGATAAAGATTTAAAAAAGGATTCTATTGACAGAAGATATGGGAAAAAGCGGATGAGATGGGACAGAAAGGCCGCCGAGTGCCTCTTTAGAAGGAAACTTGCCCTTGGGGCGTAGCGGTGACAGAAGCCGGGGAGGAGGTTATAAAAGAACTAACTCCTAGCCCAGCTACAATTGCACAATTTATACAGAAAGCTCTCAGCTGTATTCAAAGCCATGAAGAAGATCTCCTGGACCTTCACTCTGTGCCATTGAATTCCGAAGTGGGGGTTAATATTTTTGATGGTGGTCAAGTCAAACGGAAGATCAAGGTCTTTGTGGTAACCTGAGCCAAGCTTCCAAACGTAAACCAGGTACACTTAAAAGTGCCTTATCTTTCCCACCTTCTTCACCTCCTTATCAGGCTAACCAAGTCCAGTCAGAGGTACTGGAAAACCGGTTAGTTGGGATTAGTCGTCGTTCTCATCAGGAGAATAATAGTCAGAAGTAGTTGGACCCAGGTCAAAGTGCTAGGAAAGGCTCGGTGTTGAAAACCTCGAAGGCCTTAGGAGTCAAGCAACATAAAGATGCAAAACTATCACCTCTCTCTATGAATAAAACAGAATGAAGCCCAGGTTACGAGGCTGTTGAAGAAAACTAGAATTGCAGATACTTACATGGAGGTAAACGAAGCCCCGAGCCCCCTCTTATTCCATAGGCGACTCGAAAACTATCCCTAGTGAACTGGTAGCAAAATGAAAGAAGAACTGGGAATGATGCTTGCTAGGAATGAAGCCTATTTGGTTGGTGTGTGAATTGACTCAAAGCATCCATCTTTTATGAACAAGAAACTGCCAGTGAAAGAAGGAGGAACAGCCAAAGATCTTTCTACATCTAAAGATTCTTTATTGGGAACTCTCATCCACTTAGCTTAGAATCACTCACCTCCCAGCAAGTGAGGTGAAAGACTAGATCTCCACATTCAACAAGTTATGATGAGGTTATGGTGAGGGTTGGCAACAGCAGTAGACACATTAGCATCCGTAGCTACGGTAGACCCTTTACTGTCCGGCAAAGCTACTTCTCTGGATGTACCTTTTGAGAGTAACCTTTCATTTCAATCCAGTAGGCCGGCAAGGGTAGGTGGTATGCATCTTATTCGGGCAATTGCTTTCTCTGGTAAGGCTATAAAAGGAGAAAATAGCTCTTAGTAAAGGAGCTTTCCTTGGTAGAGCTAACATAGAGGCTTTCTCTCCGCTTTTGTTAGTAATAGTAGGTTGCAGTCGGTAGGCATGGATACTTTGATTACTCTTTCGGGTACATACAGGTTTTAGTTTGACCAATAGAAGGATATGGGCTAGCGATTCAATACACAGATGACATGGCCGGCGGTTGTTCATGAGGGAGAGGCAGAAAGCACTTCTTTCTATTTAGTATGGCTTGCTTAGGTCGAGTAAGCTTATCATTAGCTAGTTTTGGGGCTTTAAACTGATGTTTTGGAGCCATAGCTATTTACTTACTTATCTTATAGGGTAATGTATCCAATGTCTTTATCACATAGTGATAGATCACGAAACGAATAAGGTAGAGATTGCAAGCAATGGTTCAGGATGTCTTCAACGGTTCCTTCCGTAGGGGCTACGGATAAGCTACTAAAGCTATTACAATGATAAAGAGCGACGATGACGATAATAAGTTCTTGAGTTTCTATCTCCGAGTGAAGCACTCTTCCCTTGTTTCCAAGAATCAAACCTATTCCTTCTGTCCTTTCCAAGAGGGCACTCTTTTTCACTTCCTTCATCTAATGCTTTCTCTATAAGATAAGTGCGACTCCCCTAATAAAATAAGGTTTGCA
>CAODLS015066810.1:0-14460 GCA_948243855.1 Flueggea neowawraea
ACTGTTAATTGTTTTAGAAACAGACTTCTGAAAAAACATTGGATGCTCCTGACCTTGTCGATGATTTCTACTTGAACTTGCTGGACTGGGGCAGCAACAATGTTCTTGCTATAGCTCTTGGAAATACTGTTTATTTGTGGGGTGCTTCGGATGGTTCTACTCCAGAACCAGAGAGAATTACTTAGCTCACATGAATTTACTCAGAATCAACTTACACGTTGGCAATACCCATCCATGGTTAAAATGGATGAGCTCACTGGCCACACTTGTATAGTCCTTTTCATGGCTCAGGTTAGTTTTTGTTTCTGATTAAAATTTTGTCGAGGTATAAATCGTAGTTCACACACACTTCAACTCTTAATGAGACTAGCAAATAGGGTTTTGGTTTAATCCACTGAGGTAATTTTGTTTCTCTTTGATAGCAGTAACATTTACTACATAAATGACAAATTAGACAAGAGGACATGGACATACTTTTTTGGAGCTTGCTGTACCACCACTGTGTTCATACCCTCATTTTATAACTACAGAATTTGGTCATTTCTTGGTCTTGGAATGACCACATAAACTGCCTGGCATTTGACCATTGCAGCTCTTGTTCACGGCCAGATAATTAATTAATTAAACCAGATCAATGCTTTGATTAAGAAATGATTATCTGTGGTTTAAATCTGAGTTGACACTAATTTCTTTTTTCATGTTGAGAATGTAATTCACTGTGGCCAAAAAGAGCTGGTAATGAATTTTACTGGTGCTACCAACATGCTCTACACATTTGGTGGATGTAAGTACTTGCCTCTGATTTTATAAGTGCAGGGAAGTTTTTTCCTGTTAAAACTACCTTTCGCGTTAGAGTTAGACTCAAATTCAAGACGGTATTAAAATACTGGAAGTCGTATAGTTTTGAGATTCAAAGTCTGAGAAGTAAATTATTATTGTGTGCTGAATAATATCAAGATATTATAGGTAGAACTACATGTTAGAAGTTCCTTGTAAATAAAAAATTTAACATATTTTCATCTTTATATGTTACATAAAGCCAGTAGATTTATTGCAGAAAGAACTATAGCTATGAATTGATAGCTCTAACTTATAAAGCATCTTTTAATATTAAGGGTGCAAGTTGTCTTCCTTGTTCTTCTCTTTGTTCATATGAATTCTTTATATAGATGTTAATGCAGCTGCTTTATAAGAATTTGAGGTGCTAATTCATTCTTTATATAGGTGCTAATTCATTCTTTATATAGGTGATAATTTGATTTTTGTAGTAAAAAAGGATCTTTTCAGCTGAATTCTTTATGTAGGTGCTAATTCACCTATAATTAATGATTCAAGTCTAAGAATTCGGACTGCTAATTCAGTTCTTTATATTTGAGTAGGATGAGATTTAAAAATCTTGCAAATATTGCTGCTTTATAAGAATTTGAGGTGAAACGTGCAAATGCTCAATTCTCAGTGCTGAAATTGGAATATAGGAATTTGGGCTTTGCTAATTTGATTTTGCAGTTTTACCATTACACGTTAATTGAGAATAGCACCAATTATTGATGTTATTATTGTTGAAGGAACATCTTGTGACCGAAAGAAAAGAGAAACATGTTTCAATTAATGCTTTTGAGCTTATTTCCAAAACGCAAGGATTTAGTCTTGATAGTTTATATGAGAAGTAGGGGGTATCTATAACTAATCTCTTTCTTCTCTTTCGAGTTTAAAGTTTTGTACCCATAATATATTAGTAGAGCTAGTTTTGGTCTGTTTTAATGACATATTACTATTTTTGAGTTTCTTAGACAAATTTCTTAATTGTAGGCTCTTCTACATGCTTGTACTGCGTGTTCTTTGAAGCCTTCAATTGAATGGATTACCGCTTTAGATCTTGAAGATGAAATCGCTTAATTGGTCCTGAGTTTTTTTTTTTAATTTCTCGTTTATATCTTTTATTTATTACTTTTACTGTAAAACAACATGGCGTGGTTCATCTCGATACATGGAAAAGCAGTTTGCATTTACGGAATATTGAGCAATAAAGCTGAAGAAAATCTTGGTATTTTGTTCTTGTGGAATTAAAATCATGAATTATGGAATTGTGATCACATGTCTTGTCTTGAGTGTTTATTTTACTGTATGCACTTCTGCCTTTAGATTTTTTCAGAGATGAATTGGTTTGTTTATTTGGAAGGTGATGCAAGAAAAATACTTGAATTATCTACATGAAAATTTTGCATTTACTTAATGTATAGTAGTTGATTTTTTTGAAGGTGATGCAAGAGAAATGTTCGAATTATCTACTTGAAAAGTTTGCATTTACTCAATGTATATTAGTTGATTGTTTTGTTGTACTAGAAAGTAGGTTGAGTTTTTAACACATTGATGATTTATTTGTATTTCTATTTATTAATTTTATACATTGAATTTATATTAATAAAAGAATCTCTGTTTTTTTTTGTTAAATGGTCAATTTCTCATTTTGATTAATTTTTTAGTAAGTTAACAAATAAACAAGTAATTATTAGAGATAATTTGTAGTATTGTGGAATGAATAAATTTGAGAGAATTATATTATTAAATGGTGAAAAATACCTTAATAGAATTGAAAATTTAATAAAATTGACAAGTTTAATTTTAGTTTTAATTTATTTGTGTTTTATTTCAATTTATAAAAGTAAATTGAAATTATTAGCTCATCATGGAGCAAGTTAAACATAATATTTTAAAGTGATACAAAACATTTAAATTATGGAAGTGTTTAGAAGGTAAGAAATTGTTACCAATTAGAAATTTTTAAGTATGTATTATTCGTTTAAATTTTATTGCAATCATCAAAATTGTTGGAAAATTAAAGTTGTTAAGAGAAGTATTTCAGTTGTTGCTAATTCTTCAGTTCAGATTTTAGATTGGTTTTCTAATTCTAATTTATTCTAATGGATTTTTTTTAGATGAATTGTAAGAGATGAATTTATTTGCTATTGTAAAAGATGATGCACAAGAAATGCTTGAATTACCTACATGAAAATTTTAAAATTTAATAAAATTTTAAATTTTTGTTTAGTTTTTACCAAACTTAAACTTTTAATAAAATAAATCGAGTATAAGTTAAATCTGATATTTGAAAAGTTTTTAAAAGACAAAGAAGGGCCATTTATTTTCACTTATTGAAAATTTTTAATTATGTATCAAAGATACATATTTTATTGGGATCATTAAAATAGAAATGTTTTATCTATAGTAAGGTAATTTTTTGATCAAAGAAAAATTTATTTCTTTGATCAAAATTATTGAAAAATCGAGTTTGCCAATGAAGTCAATAGATGAAACTTGAATATTAAGTGCATGTTAAACATTTTCTTTTAAAATTAAAATATTTTGTCTAAAATTTCGTATAGAAGGTGACATATTTGATTGCATGTATTAGTAAAATATGACATTATATTTTTAATGATTTGTTATGATTCCTTAAAATAAAAAGTCATTTAATTTGCAAAAAATGTTAAAATAAGTAACAAGTGAAAATAATATGTAAAATAAAAATGTGTAACAATTTCTAAATTTACATACAACTACAATAAAAATACAAAAAATATAAGCAACATATTTTTCCTTTTTAACATATAGATACATGTATTCTCCCTCACTTTAAAAACATGTCACTTTCTTTGCGCAAAATGTCATTTAATTCCAACTATATTTTACTTTAATAAAGAAAAGTGACAAATTTAAAAATGACATATATACACTAAAAAAACAAAAATTTATAATTATGTTACATATATTTTTATTATTTTTTATTTACTATATATGTCACTTTTTGGGCATAATATACCATTCGTTCTCATAAATATGCCACTTTTTATATAAAAACTGATAAAATATAAAAATACACAAAGGAAAAAGAAAGTTACAAAAGAATTCAGATTAGTTATTTTCTGTCATTTTATAACTATGTTACTTTTATTATATAATATGTCATTGTTTCTCACAAATATGACATTTATTATATAAAAAGTAACACAATATAAAGCTGACATAAAGTCACAAGAAAATTACAAAACAATTCAAAAAATTATATTTCGAGGTTTTTTCTGTCATTTTATACATGTCACATTTGTATATAATATGTCATTCGTTCTCATAAATATGTCAACTTTTTTATAAAAAGTGAAAATATAAAAATGATATAAAGTCACAAGAAAATTATAAAAACATTCAAAACAATTACATTTGGAGATTTTTTTCTGTCATTTTATAAATATGTCAAGTTTCGTAGATAATATGTCATTCGTTCTCATAAATATATCAGTTTTTTATAAAAACGACAAAATGTAAAATGTCAGAAAGTAACAAGATAGTAACAAAAAAATTCAAAAAAGTTACATAAGAAAGTTTTTTCTATCATTTTATAAATGTCATTTTTTGTACATAATATGTCATTTTTTATCATAACTATGTCACTTTTTTTTTTTAATAAAAAGTGATAAACCATGAAATGTCATAAAGTAACAAAAAAAGTAACAAAAAATATCAAAAAAGTTACATTTGGAGGTTTTTTTTGTCACTTTATAAATATGTTACGTTTTGTACAAAATATGTTGTTATTTCTCATAAATGTCACTTTTGTTATGAAAAATGATAAAATATAAAATGTCATAAAATAACAAGAAAGTAACCAAAAAAATCAAAAAGTTACAGTTAGAGTTTTTTTCTATCACTTTATAAATATAACACTTTTTATATAGAATATGTCATTATGTCTTATAAATATGTCATTTTTTTATAACAAGTAACAAAATATAAAATATCATAAACTAACAAGAAAGTAATGAAAAGAATAAACAAAGTTACATATGGAGGTTTTTTTCTATTATTTTATGAATATGTCACTTTTTGCACATAATATGTTATTGGTTATAATAAATATGTCACTTGTTTTATAAAAGTGACAAAATATTAAATCTCATAAAGTAACAAGAAAGTAATAAAGAAATCAAAAATTTACATTTCAATTTTTTATACATGTAACTTTTTGCACATAATGAATCATTCGTTGTCATAAATATGTTACTTTGTTTATAAAAAGTGATAAAATATAAAATGTAGATAAATTAACAAGAAAGTTACAAAACGATTCGAAAAAGTTACATTTGAAGTTTTTTCTATAACCTTTTAAATATATCACTTTTTGTACATAATAAGTCATTTGTTACTATAAATATGTCAATTCGTTTATAAAAAGTGATAAAATATAAAATGTAATAAAGTAACAATAAAGTTACAAAATGATTCGAAAAAGTTACATTTGAAGTTTTTTCTATCACTTTATAAATATGTTACTTTTTTTACATGATATATTACTTTTTTGTAAATATCTGTCTTTCTTAATTAAATGTAACAAAATATAAGATGACATAAAATAACAAAATAAATATAAAAAAATTACATTTCGAGGTTTTTTTCTATCACTTTATAAATATGTTAGTTTTTGTACATAATAAGTCATTCATTCTCATAAATATGTCATGTGTTTCATAAAAAGTGACTAAATAGAAAAATGACATAAAATGACAAGAAGGTAACAAAATAAAAAAAAAAGGTTACTTTTAGAGGTTTGTTCTATCACTTTATAAATGTCATTTTTTTGTACAAAATATGTCATTCATTCTATAGATATGTCCCTGTTTCTATAAAAAGTGATATAATATAAAAATAACATAAAATAACATGAAAGTTATGAGAACATTCACTAAAGTTACATATAGAGATTTTTTCTGTCACTTTATAAATATGTCACAAATTTGTAAATAACATATAAGTATTGTAAAAACATTAAATAACAAATTTGTAACTTTGTTCAAAGTCACAATTGTGTATCAAAGTCTACAAAATAACAAAACTTAATGCCAAAATTCATTTACTCTAGACTGAGCTATATTTTTATCACATTAGTTCATCAATTGCAAGCACTACATGATAATACTTCTGAAATTAACAAAGTGTTTCATACTAAACCCACTCAGTAATTTTTCTATTTAAATTTTTACATATAATTACATACCTTCTTTCAATCCATATTTATTTTTACATATAATAAATATAACATAAAATATATTCACTACGTAATAACATACCTAAAAAATATCGGTCCACCCTTTGCCCTTTCTTTACTCTTCAAATATTTTCTTCAATCAATGATTTCTTTACAAATTTTCATATATCATGTTAAGGTTTTTCATACTTCTCCAATTTTTTCATATACCATGAAACTTCCAAGTAGTTATATAGTTCGACTTTCTATTTAATTTTGGTTATGAATATTTCCACCCACTCAATTAATATAAATAGTTAATTTAGACAAATAAAATTAACTTGTCGTTTGTTTAAGAATAATAAATTTGGTCATTGTCTCACTAGACTGAAAGATGAGTACAAGTTGTCTATTTATTTCGTTAAATTTTTTCAACAAAAAATTAGATACACAGGGTTTACAATTTTTAATCAAAAACATAATTTATGTATAAATAAATATAATTTACAGATTTTTTATTAAAAAAATAATTTATTTATAAATAAATATAAATATAAAAAATGAGATGTGAATTTTCTATTATTTTTTCATATATTAAAATTGTCTTTTAAAAAAATGTAGTATAATTAATCTCATTTTTGCAATTTGATGATTTAATGAGATTATTTAACAAAATTAAATCAATGACCCAAAATCTTTTTGTTTTTTGTTGTGATAATATGTATTCAATCTCATTTTTGCCCATTCTAAATCCAATGGCTCTTATTGTTTGACGAGATTAATGGCCCAAAATGATTTTGAGAATTGTTAAGTTAGGTGACATTGAGTCACCCAAGTAGCTGCCTTAAATTTTCATGTGAGAATTCCAGTAATATCAAATAAATAAAAGTTTGATGGATGCAAAATAATAATAATAATAATAAAAAGAAACCATCTTCTATTTCTAGCCAAAAGTGATGCAAAATAATATGCTTGTGTAAGAAATACATTAGATAAAAATGCTCAAGCATTTTCTTCGGTGAAATGAAGGAATTCTCTATAGAGGGATTTCGCCAAAACTTTCTGAGGTGAATTGTTGCTTCAGCTTAGCTTGAAACAAGGACACAGCATACCTGCTTACGTTGGTGAAAAGCCAGACGGCCAGAAGCAATCAAGAAGATGATCAATGCCTGAAGTGCCTCACGTTGGTGAAAAGCAAGGACACACCATACTTGTCGCAACAGTCGATAGCATCCTTATCCCTGATACTCCCACCAGGCTCTGCAATAACACTAACCCCATCCTGACATGCTTCTTCCACAGCATCGTTCCATGCTGTTTTAACAAGTGGCAACAGGGGTTATTTGGCGCAAATTAAATCCAGCTTACAGTAATTATCAAATGAGATATTCAGCGAATCATTCAACTGATGGATGTGTTTTGCAAGATGATAATTAGCTTGATCAACTTATTTAACTTGGGTCATTGCTTTAGTTTATTTGATTATCATTTTTAACTGAATTGAAATACATGAAAGCAATTACCAAAAGGAAAAAACGCGTCACTAGCCAAAGCTGCTCCTTTGACTTCATCCCCTGACTTTTTCATGGCTATTCTCAAACTTTCCCACACGGTTTGGGTGTCTACTTCCCATTCCTAGCGTACAATTATTCTAGCAAACGAGTGCATAAAATTTGAAATTAGTTTCCAGAGATTTAAGCAGAATTTCTGAAATCTGAGCATTGAAGAATCACAAACCTTTGCTATTACAATGGCATTGCTCTTGACATGCTTAACACATAGCCAGGCAAACTCTGCATCATGAAGCTCACTTTCTTTTGGAGTCCTCTCGGACGTAACATTAAATTGAATATCTTGGGGTGTTAAATCATCAGAATCCTGAGCTACCATCCACCACCAACCTGTCTAAGAGAAAGCTTTCCTTTCTCATTTTTTTGGCCTCAAGAATCCTCAGTCTTTGATTCCTCGAAGAACCTCAAGTCCCTTTTGTGTATACTTGGGAGCAATGACAATCTCATAAAACATCCGAGTTTCACCCTCCATTGGGCTTCTGAATTCCCTAATCTCCCGGGCAAGATCCTGAGTCATTAAAGGAAAATACTCATGATTAATTAAAGAGCTTCACCTTTCTGGGAACAACTTCTCAGGTTGGTCAGTGGGGCACTCATATTATAATAATAAAGGGTATTACAACAACTCAGTCAAATCGTCTGGTTTTTGTTCAAGTGACGGTTATAATTTATGATATGCCCCGAGGTTAAAAGAATATAGAAGCATCATATTGAAAACTGGTGAAGTCACTTGTGAGCTGCAAAGAACATTTATATGCAAACTGAAAAAAATAGATACCAGAATTAGGTGTTAAATATCCGTTCTGGCTGACGTTGTGTGCAAGCAGTGACCTAATAAGAGGCTTTTCAAAACTGAGGGACTAAATAAGAGATTACGGTAAACTCAGGGATGCTAAAGTAATTCCTCCTAAGACATTTCCTGCACCAAGACGAACCCATAAGTTAAATCAACTTGCCTTCAAAGGGTTCTTCAAAAAACTATGCAGCAAATAATTAGAGAAAATGCTTAGATCTTAAAAAAAATGTCGAGGGTTCAAATTTAGAAGAGTTTTAGGGACCATATAATTTGTACTCGATAATCACATTTAGAGTAACCACATGACTCAAAAGATTGTAAAAGCTAACCAGATTACCCTCGTTGTCAGCGAATAAGAAGCCTGAATTATATGAACATAGAGAACACAATGCCCTAGATTGCCTCACCTTCCCATGTTGTTGAATGGCTGTTGGAATGCCACCAGCATTGACCTCATCAATACTCGTCTTCATAGAATTTAGCCTTTTGATGAGGATTTTCACTGTAACAAAGATCACTCTTATGCTGGAGAGATACTGTAAAGCTAGGAGGGAATTTATCTTCAAAGACAAAAATAAAAATGTCAATATATGTCCAACCGTCAAGAACTAGCAAAATAGAATTAGGGGAATTCATCTTATCGCACTCTATTGGACAAAAGTCACGAATTTGTATTTCCTAGAACTAGACAAGGAGAACTCCATATCTTCTTTATTCTATTCCACATATCCCACCACTATCATTAAGGTATATCCATACCTAGATGATATCTTCCTACAATCTGAAATACATTATCTCATTTTTTTGTGTAGCCCCGTCTAGAATAGTGATCATGCCACATACAATCAAAAGCATACCTCAAAAGTCTGTTTCCATAGCCACTCTAAAACTGCAGAATCATAAGAAGCAACATGTTGAAAAGCCTTCCATGCAAGCTTTCTACGGAACTGTTGATCATCTTGGTTTCCTTTAAGATATTCTAGCAGTGCTGGATAGTCTCCAGAGTCAAAAACCACCAGGATGTCCTTATGATTCTGTCCAATGCAGATATGAAGTTAGAAGCTGAAGAAGTTGATTAAACACCATTTTTTCTCCTTGCTGGGAAAAAAATTCTCTTTGTAGCATGGCTTTTTAAAATAAAACAAAAACAACCTTGTTTCCCTCACAAATGGATTTGTACATATTTCAAACATCACAAGTAAAAAGCCAGTTGAAAAGTATAATTTTCCTTACGAACGTCTCAAAATAAATAACCTTCGCAGCAGCTCTAATCATTGCAGGCCCACTGATATCAATGTTTTCAATTCCATCCTCAAACTGAATTTCACCAGCTGAGGTAACTTTGTCATAGAAGGGATACAAGTTAACAAGTACAACATCAAAAGTACCTGTCAATCAATTTCTTTAGTACTCAAAAGATAGCATATAAAAAAGAAAGAAACTATAGCAGTGAAAAAAATGCAACCAACAGTTTACCAGTTCCATGTTTGTTTAGAGCATCCATGTGATGATTTTTATCATGTTTAGCAAGAATACCACCATGTATATTGGGATGTAAAGTTTTAACTCAACCATCAAGCCACAGAAAATAAATTGTACCAATGCTTAATCAACAAGTCAATTTTTGGTGATCCTTAAAATGTTCTTGAACACACAATTCAGCCATTCAATTTGGCATCTGACAACCATGAAATTACACTTTTTTGACCACCGTGAAAAACAAAGGTCTAGCAAAACAAGAAGTTATAGTACCATCTCCGGGAAAGAGGTAAGCTGTTCAAATTTGGTCATAGGTACACCAGAGCTCTCCAAAGCCAACTCCGTCCCTTCGGTTGAAACAATTGTATACCTACACCAACACACACACACAATCATCAGTCATCTATGCAGGGATCCCTATTAAAATTTCTCAAAATTGACAAAAAAATAAATTTACCCCAGCTCCTTAAGCCTGGAGCCGAGTAAAACGAGGTCCCTTTTATCAGACAAAGATATCAGTGCCTACTTCCAGTCTTTAAAACAATCACAAGAAGTCACAAAATTAACATCAATACAAAAACATTAAAAATTAACCAAAAAATAGAAGCAAAGATAGTGTAGAACAAGAACCAGCGCAATGAGGTCCATTCATGGGAGCAGAAAGGATTTGAGACTCAGCCATGACTTTGATAGAAGTACGATTATGTCACCCCGAACTCGCTTGAACACAAACGCCAATAATCGCAGCCTACAAAACATTCAAAAGCAGAAAGATAATTCAAAGAAAAATGCAGGAAAAACTTTGGAGCTTTTGTGGTATTTGGGGGAGTAGATACCGGTTGAACAAAAGAAACAAAAGCAGTGGCTTTTCTTCGGTAAGGAATAGTAGTGGAAGGAATGCCAGGAAGGGTAATGGCGGTGGGGATGAGGAGGAGGAGGAGGAGGCGGCGGCAGAAGTGGAGGCAGCAGAGAGACCGGACATGTCTTTTACAGTACTTAGCCTTGCTACTCTACAGTTGGTCCTCAATACTGTGGTGCGAGATTTATAAGCTGCGATCGAGCCGAGCTGACGAGTGTTCAGGCTCGACTCGACAGAAAACACCTTGAGCTCGAGCTTGTCTTAAGCTTTCTTTATTTTTTTTGAGCTCGACTTGTTTGGGAAAAAGGAAGCTCGTTTAAATCTGTTGGCCAGCTTGGCTTATCGAGCTCGATTCTATATGAAATTCATTCTCTGAACTATAATCAAAACCAAAACAAGACAGCAATGGATTATTAAAGGAAGAACAAATCATGCCCTAAGTAGACCAGAATAATAACAACCTAAACCGAAACCTGAAATTAAATCAAGAACCTTAAACCACCGACCCCTAATCATCAAAGATTCATAGTCAAGAAAATCAAGTGAAACAGACGTAGAGAACTGAAATTAAACCTAAACTAAGCAACAAAACAAAGATCGACAATTTGAAATACCTTAGGGTTTAGTGTATGAGAACGCCGTGAGAAAGAGAGATCGACGACAGACAGAGCGACCGAGAGAGAGAGAGAGATCAACGAGACAGAGTTACCATGAGAGAGAGATCGATGAGAGACAGAGAACAATCGAGATAGCAATGAGAGGAAAAGCGAGTGGGCGGAGAGGGCTGGTGCCTCGAAAAAGCGCCGTCGAAGATGGATGGGTGGGTGAGGTTAGTATGTTGGAATGAGGAAGAGCGGCGGAGCATAGGGACGGTTGCTTGAAAGATGGCGGCGGTGAAGGTGGGTGTGGGCGACTAGGGTTGCTTGAGTGAGTGGGTGGGTGAGTGAGAGTAGAGGGGAAAATTTTGTGGAGGTGTGGAGTTAGACATGTGAAAACCGAACCGAATCGACGAACCGAACTAAAACAAAACAAAACCAAGATATGTTAAAAGAAAACTGAAACTAGCCTCGAATTATAGTACAAAATCGACGGTTCACGGGCTGACTCTGGTTTAAGAGTTTTGAAAACCGTTGAACTGCCAGTTTTATACGGTTCAAAACCAGTGGTCCAACCGCCCAAAATTCAAATAAATAGTACTAATAATAGCATTTTCAAATTTGAAATAACATGATTTGCGTTTTTATTTTTTTCTCTGAAAAGAGATAGGAGAATATCATGTAATCCCAATATACAATAGAAATGACAATCAAGGAGGATGAATTGGATTTTTAGCAAGTTAAACACTTTATTGAAAATCTTTTGCAAATTAAAACAAATAACAAAGTTCTTTTAAATCAAAATCAAAGTTCAATGCAGAAGTAATAAAACAACAAATTCACACACAAATTAAATTAAATATGGAGTAAAGTAAAGAGTGTAAAAATGCAAGTGTAAAGCAAATAAGAGAGAGAGTAACGAAAGAGAAAGCAAATCTGATTTATAGTGGTTCAGTCTGTTTGACCTACGTCTACTTCTCTAGATCCACTAGAGAATTTCAATCCACTATCTCCTCAATTGTTGTGGAGGGAAACCGTTTACAACAGTTGTTTTTGCGGGATCAACAAGCAAACCGTTACACCTTGTTTTTGCGGGCTCAACAAGAAAACTGAATCCCTAGTTTTTGCGGGTTCAACTAGAAAACCGTCACAACTTGTTTTCAGGATAAAACAGGCAAACCTAACCTCTAGTTTTTGCGGGATCAACTAGTAAATCAAAACTCTAGTTTTCTAAGGCTCACTAGAAAACCTAGCTACCCCAAGTAAATAACATTGCTTGTTACAAGATTAATCTAAAGGTATAACAAATTAAGACTCACACCAACCCAACAATAAGTTTGCAAGTAAATAGCTTGAAATGGGTTAGAAAGGTAAAAAAGAGAGATAAAGTGAATATCAATTCTTAGCAAGGGTATCTCTATCTTCTCATCTGACAATGGACAGCTATTTATAGTCACTCTTAAGAGTATAGCTGTTGGAGCCTCGAAGTAGCCGTTGGAGCCTCAAAGTATCCGTTGTGAGGGAATCAAAAGTTCTATTTTAATTGACGTCACCATCCTTAACGTGTGTTGCTCCTCCTTAACGCGTGTTCTTCAAGCATACATCGCTTATCAATATGTGTTGTTGGCCATCAACGTGGCTTATTGAAGTTGCATAGCTTCTGGTTAAAAAATCCACTTTCATTAGCATATGTTGATCATCCCTTCAACGTGCGTTCTTCATGATCAACGTGCCTTGCTCCACATTCCAGAATATGCACTTTCACCCAGATATCCATTAATGCACCATGTTCATTCTTTAGCGTGTTCTGTCGAATGTAATCAAGATTGGACCTTTGAAATCCACATCTGTTGTTAGAGAATATTTAAATTTTGATTCCCAAGGAGCGTCTCATCTTTGTCTCCATTTGAAGCTCATCAACGTGCGTTAGATAGTAACAACGTGCGTTGTTCATCCTTCTTCAAAGGTGATAGTGGACGTTATTGATTTCATCAACGTCTCCTCAACGCAATGTCATGGACAAGTTCTGAAGCAATTCCTCGATAATGTGTGTTGTTAGACCGTCTGCGTGCGTTGTTCAACATACTCAAATTCCAGAACACTTATGATCCATATCTACGCACCTTGTTGAATCTTCAACGTGCCTAGTTGACATTTTTGCATACATCATCATGGCTTGATGAACTTTAACGTGCCTTGTTCTTCATTAACGCACTTTATTGAATCGACAAAGTGCTTTAATGCCAAATATAATCAAGTTTGCAACTTGGCACTCTTTTTATGGATGTTTTACAATCATCATCATCAAACTAAAGTCAACATATCATTACCAAAGAGAAAAATATAACGGGATAAAAATTAACTATAAAATAAAAAACAAGAAAGAAAAAAGGGCCAAACCGAAACCAGAACCGACTATTTTTTCGTTTGTACAAATTGCCTCTAAAAAAAGATAGGATAATATCATTACAAAATGAAAACATAACGGGATATAAATTAATTACAAAATAAAAAAAAAAAGAGAAAAAACGGGTCAAACCAAAACCAGAATCGACAGTTTTTTCATTTGTACAAATTTCCTCTAAAAAGAGATAGGAGAATATCATTACCAAAGCGGAAAACATAAAGGGATAGAAATTAATTAGAAAATAAAAAAACAACAGGCCGAACCGAAACCAGAACCGGCGGTTTAACCTATCAAAATTATTCAAACCTTGAACCAGGCCAAACCGTGGAACCACGATTCCGTTCCGGTGACCCCATTCTGAAACCGGAATTGTCGATTCATGAACCAGAACCGGCGGTTCCTAAACTGTTAACATGCCTACGTGGAGTGTTTTAAGAGAAGGCTATGTTTGATTGTGAATTTTTTATTTTAGTTAGTGTGTTTTGTTAGTGTAAGTCCTAACCCCAATACATTGTATCCAGATTATATTTTATATATAAATATTATGAGACATTATTTTATCTCATTATTATTCCTGTGCATGTTTAATTTTATCAAATATTCATTAATAGTGATTTTGCTTAAGTTATGAAATATGTGATTTGGATAGTAAAACTGTCACGACCCATTCCAAGGACCATGACCGGCGTACGAGGCGGACCATTTATGAAAGCCCGGCCCATCCCGCACAAGC
>CAODLS015068453.1:0-13240 GCA_948243855.1 Flueggea neowawraea
AGAGAAATATGAAATTAATAATAAATAAGAGCAATTTGAGAGTGGTAAGAATGTTGAAAGAGAGTAGAATAGAAGAGATTGAGAGAGAATTGGTGTGGAAAGAGTGGTAAGAATATTGAGGTATTTATAAAAGAAGAAAAAATGAAAAAAAAAAAGGAAATAGCCATTGGAAGTTGGAAACGGTGGTTCAACGGGTTTGGGAACCGCTAAACCGGAACCAGCCCGTGAACCGTCAATTTTTACTGTACGGTTCATGATTTCGGTTCGGTTCTAATTTTGACCGATCCTGTTTAATTTGGCCATGTCTAGGTGCGACTCATCATAGTTGTATCAGGAGCTAAACGACGAGGCGTAGCGGTTTTAATTAAGTTGTCGTTCCGCTCTGTTTGTCTGTCATTTACTACCGTTTTGTGTTTTATATTTTAAGAGTTGAATCTTTTATGACCGTTAATATACGTATCAAAGGACCATGTAAATCATATTATCAAGCTAAATTGGTTATATCAACAAATTGATTCCATATTAGCATACTACTTTGGGCGGGCTTTTTTTTATTTTTGTAAATCATTTTATTTTTTCCTACTAAAAATCGAATATATAACCTCTTATTGCTAGAGTTAATTTCAATATTATTAAGCTACAATTCATTAGTTGAACGGACTTTATATTAAAAGAATAATTCGTACAATCAAATTTTAAAGTGTTTGCTCACAGCACAATTGATTTTGATGATGGCCATAGTTGACCTGATTCGAGAGAAATAAATTCCTTGAATAATTGGACTTGATTGCACATGATCAAATTGTATAAATCGTTTTCTGGCATCTTATCAGAAAAAGAAAAGTATAATTTGGACAACTATTATGGGAGAGCTGAATTTTTGTTTAATTTTTAGTTTTGGAAAATACACAACCAATTAATTTTTTTTTCTCCATTCAAATTTTACATTAGTTTTTACGGTCTATGTCAAGATATTTAGGAATTAGTTCAAAAAAGTTTTACTAAAAAAAGTTAAATTTACGATCTTATATATACCTATCTCGACTCTAAGATATTTATTGTAATTTGAGTTTTTTAAAAATGTTGAAATGATGATGAGATATATAAGAGTGGCAAGTGCTAACGTGTCTTCCTCCATCGACATAGAGAAAATGTGGGGAATACAAAGTTGGCAATTCATTAAGTTTCGTAAGATGCAATAATTTCGTTTCATTTGCAGGCCAAGTTATAGCTGGTTCCTTGACCTTCGTCGATGATTACGACATTGTCCAGCCACAGCCACCAAGTCTAATCATATCCGTTACCAAAAGGCCAAAAGTGCTACAAAAATGAAAAACAAATTGTGTATTTTTCATAATTTAGACGCGTCAATTAATTATCCATTCATTTTTTTACGTAATATTATTGTTTTAGATGAATTTGTTTGTAGGTCTCATGAATAATTTTACATTTTGTAATGAATCGATCTATGGATAATTCGACCTATTAATTAAATTGTTTGATGTTGTGGACTTTTTTTTTAATGAATCTTAAGCTCTTTTTAGAGCTGATCTTTCGTCCAGGATTGCCGTCTTTAGCGACAACAAAAATTGTTTTATCTGATTCTTGTATTTTCAAAACTATTTTATATTCCACCCATATGTCCTTAGTCAAGTAATTTGATACATCATTAAACATGTAATCCATGTCTTTCTTCTCCTCATAAATTAATTTCTCTATTGTTTTCACCTTTTTTTTTGTCTCTATCTTCTCTATTACCTTTCTTTTATTCTCTCAAAAAGATATAATTGACAAACAGACAAACCTATCTCTTCATTACTTTCTCCTTCCTCCTCCAGTCTTTCTTAAGACGAGGGTGGAGACTGGGGAGATTGATGTAGATGGGCTGAAAAAGGAAAAAAATATGGATTTTTATATATGATTAATTTGGCTATATTATAGTTTAGTTTGGGTGGGTTATAAAGTTTAAGTGAGTTATATTTGAGGTTAATGGAGGATTAGATTGATTAGTATTTCAACATTAGGTGGATTATGAGTTTGAGTAGGATTAATCAATAAGGGTGCTGGTCTTTTTACCATAACGGTTAAATATAATGGAAGGATAGCGAACAGAAGGACCAAATAAGGTGGTTTTTAAATACAGTGACCAAAAGCAGAGAATTAACTAAAGTTTAGGGACGACATTGGAAATATCTTAATTACTTAAGGTCCTTAACTATTTCAATTATTAACAAGTATTCATGAATAAATTTTCTAAATTAGCACAGTAGATCTCATAATTCATCTGAATAAAAAGAAAAAAAGTATGTGGTATCAAAATTAAACTTAGTCTTCAACCAAATTATTAACAAATTTAGCCCCGAGGGGCGTGCTCGGCGGTAATCTCTCATTGTTTACGGGAGGACGTTTCGAATTCGAATCTCGGGGTGGTTGGGTGGGTAGGGGTCGAGGTTTCTACACCCTGTGTGGTTTTTTGAAATAAAAAAAATTATTAACAAATTCAAAATTATTGTTGCATATTTGTATTAAAAAATTACAACATTCAATCAAAATCAAAATAAAAATAAGCACTTCTTAATCAAATTATGGACAAACTGACTTTTCTAAATTTGGTTAAATACATGATATATTTGTAATTATGAACAAACCATTCAAATTAACAAAGTGATGCATCTCTAAAATTAAGAAAACTCCAAAAGTGAAGGTGGACCACATGTAAAATACACGTACTTTTCAATCAAATTTTAAGGCAAAGTTCAAAGTTTCTTCCCTTCCTAACAATAAAAGATCATTAATCTATTTTTGCCTGACACCATCAGTTTCTATTTCAACGGCTAACAAATTTGCACGTTCCTTTCTACCTACTTGTATCACTTTGGACTCACAAAACACCTCTTTTAGCTTTTCGGGTTACCTTTTCCTCCATAAATAGCATGTTACGTTTTGATTGTATATTATTATCTACTAATCCAAGATGTTTGACTTGTACCTTAACATAATAAAATTGCTTTCTTTCTTCTGGAAAATTTATTAATTCAGTTATTGACATGCTAATTTTAAATAAATTTTACTAGTCAAAAGACAAATAAACGAATTTTAAATAGATACTTGTAGTCCTAATTTCGGAAACAAAAAAGTGCTTGTAATTTAAAAATTGTCAAAAAAATAATAATATTAACTATTTTAGCCGCCAAAACAATACATTGCACACATCCTTGGCCTTGACGAATATGGAAGCTAACATTTTGGGAACTCTATAAAACCTAGTAACCTACCCTTCCTTCATCGTGTGCACAACCAATAAATATTGGTTTGGTTGCATAACTTAATGAAAAAAAAAGGCTTAATAAGTTCTTGCAAGCTAAAGATGGTGACAAGTAGATGAGAACGTGTAACAAAATAGTTCACCAAACCCCTCTTCTCTTATTGTACCCATCTACACCTTCACTTCTTCTTCTTTTATATACAGAAAACAAGTTATCCCATTTACAGAATCAAGAAGATAATTAAACAAGAGAAGCTAAAAAAAGAGAGAGAAATGGAAGAACTGCCTTCAGTTTGTGTTCTTGATGCCTCCACTTATGTCGGTTTTTGGATTGTTAAAGGCTTGTTGAGTAAGGGATACACAGTTCATGCAGCAATTCAAATGGAGGGTAAGTTATTCTCAACACTTTCTTTTGGTTAATTTGGTTTCAAGTTCGTCTGGATGCGACTCCAGTACCACAGTTTAATTTCTAGAGACGACTTCCATGCCAATTTTATAAAAAAAGCTTTGTTTTTTGGGGGATATATTTGTGTTTGGAATTTGTTGTTGAATTGTTTCTTGGGCTAATTATGCAGGAGAGAATGAAATGGAGAAGAAAATAAGGGAGATGGAGAAAGAGGAGGAGAAGTTAGGGGTATTTGTTGTTGATGTTCTGGATTATCACAGCATTTTGCTATCTTTGAAGGGTTGTTCTGCTTTGTTCTGTTGCTTGGACAGTCCAGATGGATATGATGTAAGTACATTGTTAATTAACTTTACATAATTCATTACAGATCAAAATATAATCAAGCTTTTAAATTTATTTCTTAATGAGAGATGAGGTTCAATTCTAAAAAATAGTCAGCCGGCGTGGAACACATTCGTATTGGAGTCATTCCCAACATTAAAAGATCGAGAATTCGATTTACAGTAGAGCAAAACAAAATGAATTATCAAAAACTTGTAAAAAAAATTATGTAAGGTGATGGTGTGGTGATGGAATTGGCAGGATATAATGGTAGACATGGAAGTGAGAGGAGCAATCAATGTGGTGGAGGCATGTGCACAAACAGAAAGCATAGAGAAGATCATTTTTAGTTCTTCATTAACAGCAGCAATCTGGAGGGAGAACATTGGTTCTCAAAAAGCTGTTGATGAAAGGTCTTGGAGTGATAGAGATTTCTGCAAGAAATTGAAGGTTTGTATCTCTGCAAATTAGTTTCTTTGTTGGTTCCATCTGGGTTTTCACTGTTTCCTTCTTTTTTTTCTTTTAAATTTTATTTCCTAATTAAAAATGGATTGATTTATTTAAAAACCATCGATTTTGTCGTTAAGGTGGTTAGTCAACTTCAGCTGCATCAATCTTGACCATGTTTTTCAAAAATTTTATATAAAATAGACAATCATGTTTTTTTATAGAACGTATACGTATGTTGTTTTATGTGTAAAATGAGATATTTTATTTTTTTCACAAAAAAGGGGATATTTTTTTATTTATTTGTTTTTATTACGAATAAATTTTTAATTTTAGACTATTTTAAACTTTTTTTAATAAATTATTTTAATTACTTTTATTAAAATTCGAATTTATAATTATTTACTTTCTAGATGAAAAGATATGTATTAAATGAATGTAGACACATACACAAGATTCATTGATTACCGATGATAGTGCTCAAGTTTTCAATTGAAAATTTCTGGGTTGTTAAAGTGATGCAACAAAAAATGTCTACTCGATCCCATCTGTACTGTGATTCCTTCAATCAATTATTTAATAGAAAAAAAGAAGTGTCTCTGTTCTTTGAATGCTTGCTTATTGTCTTTTGATTCCTTTTTGTTCATTCACAGTTGTGGTATGCCTTGGCAAAAACACTCTCAGAACAAGCTGCTTGGGCTTTAGCCATGGATCGGATGCTGAACATGATTTCTATCAATGCAGGCTTAGTTTTAGGCCCTGGAGTCACTCAACAAAACCCTAGATCCACCGTTTCATACCTGAAAGGTAAGTTTTGATATTCAAAATTTGAGTCGTTTTGGAGCTAAAAGCTGTCGTAGTGTGGTATGGCCTTGTTCTTCCTTATGATTCATGAATTGATCATGGTTTATCAACAATAAAATTTTACAGGAGCACCTGAAATGTATGAAAATGGAGTGCTAGCTTGTGTGAACGTAGACTTCCTTGCTGATGTTCATATTCGAGCATTTAGGGACAGCTCGACATGTGGGCGATACTTTTGCTTCAACCAGATTGTGAATTCTGAGAAAGAAGCTGTCAAACTTGGACATATATTAAACCCTTTAATATTATTACCACCAAGGTAATTATTATTAATAATTAACTAATTAAAAGATTTATTCTAACATAATTATGAAATGTGTCAAATTAATGTTTGCTTAATTTGATGCATGCAGGTATGAATTGCAAGGAAGTGAAGTGTATGCAGAGAGGTTGACTACAAAGAAACTAGATAAGTTGGTTGAGGGTACTGCTTATTGAGAGAAAAATATTAACGTCGGCTTATCTGTCAGTCGGGTGGGTCGGGTCTGTCTCTCAATTGAAAACTACTTTCAACTCTGTCACCACCCCTTCGGCCGTTACTCCAAGTGAAACGAGCAATGAGAGAGACCTGTAGTAGGACAGAGGACTTATCACGATGCCCGCTGACCAATTTACTAGAAAGTTTGATTAGATCTTTAAATTAATGAAGAAAAATAGATAATTGCTTGTCACTAATTAACAAGCAGTTTCAGTTTTTACATATTAATTGGAATAATGTGATTGCCTATTTTTTTTATTGAAGTAGTTGAGTGGCAATATTCAAAAATAATACAGTATATATAAAATTTTACCAAAATAATTTAACTGAACTGATAAATTATTTATTTAGTATCAAAGTCGAGCCCTAGAAAATATATCTAGCAATAATTAAATATCAAAAAATTGCCAAAGAATTTAGTGCGGGTAGAACAGGTGGTAAGGCACAAGTGTGACATGGGCTAGGCGCGAGTTCAAACTCACTCAAGGTGTGATGCTCTCTGGACCGCTTTGAGACGCCTTTTTCGCAATATGGACCTGGAGGCCTATGTGTTGACCTACTTGATAAGCCTGGAATAAGAGGGAGGCTCTTGGACTGGGACAGAGCTAATTTCCCCGTGGTTTACCCGACTCAGTGTATAGCCCTGGTGGTTTCTCGTCATAAAAAAAATACCAAAGATCCCTACTATATGAAATTAGGTCTTTGATTTCATATAGTCCTATGATCATTTTGATTGACATTAAACCTTGCCTAAACCAATCACCATCAAATGATCAATAAATTGAAGAAAGGATGGTTAACCATCTTTTATATATATAAGTTGGGATGGAAAAATCATAGAATTGGCCACATCCACTTTCTCAGGAAATGGAAGTCATGAAATGGACCACCAGAAGATAGCAATAGTTTATATATATGTTATTCGATCATATCCTCTTTATATTTGTGCAACAAACACAAAAGAAAAAAATTAATTATCCTAATCAATTACTACCACATCAAAAAATCTTCAGAGGCTTTGAAATTGGGGAAAAAAATATCAAGAAAGGAACCATCAAGAAATCACATGTGATACATACACAAAAAAATCAAGAAAAAAGAAAAATCTTTCTTCTACTTTAAAGACCTCATTAATCATTCTTCGAAGTCCAACGACGCCACTCAAACTCGATGCCACAAAGTCTTGATTGAAGCCGCCACAAATCGAAGCCACCATTAATCTGAATCAATAGAAGCTAGAGAAGTTTAATGGTTCGTCGAAGTGATTCTAGTGTGGGAGAAGTTTAACCGTGGAAGTGAGTCAGACGGATTTTTTGGAAAAGAAATAATAAAATTATTCAAAATCTGGCATTTCTAAAATTGTGTTTTTGATTCTTTTATTTTAAGATTTTATTTTGATTAGATTCTATTTCTAATATTAATATTAACATACATAGAATGACACTCTTGTAAATTAGCATATTGACATACTGTAAGATTAACACAAAATATGAAGTTACTACTTATTACTTAAGTGACCAAAGGTAGATTGGCCCAAGTTCAACAGGCTCCTATGAATTATAAAAGGGAAAATCACACGGAATACGAGCTGAAACTCCTTAAGTTTATAATTCTACCAAATTTTTAATTTTATTTTTGGTAGATTGGTCCGAGTTCAACTGGCTCTGAGTCACGTCGAGTTGCATTCTCCCTCGCTCACTCTGTCGTCACCTCAGATCGATGTTGTATGGTTAAGATCGATCTCCTCTTCTTCGTCGCCACTAACTCTTCCCCCTCTTTCTCTCTGGTTCGAACAACGAAGAAGAGGAGAGGAGGACGTGACGACAAAGAAGAGGAGAGGAGGAGGGGATGACGAAGACAAAACAGAAAGTTGTCTCCTTATTTTATTAAATTTATTCATGAAGTCCTATGTGCGTATTAATAGTAGACACATCGTTGACAAATAATGCACATTTTTTGTCCACCATATGTACACTTATTATTCATCTAAAAATCAATAAAATCAACCAATTTATAAATAATAGACATTTTTGTCCACCATATGTACACATGTTGTCCACCTAAAAATCAATAAAATTAACAAATTTACAGATAGTTTTTATCCACCATATGTACACTTTGTACATTTGAAATTTAACAAATTTTCAGATTCTAACTTTTTTGTAAATAGTGTCTCATTGTTAATATTTTTAGAAATAGTTTTATCACTTACTACTTTTATAAAATTGGCATTTATTTCGTAGCATATATGTTACTTTTCCATGATAAAAACGGCATAGATTGAGAGTTGTATGTTGTCCACCAATTAAGGCGGAATGAAGGTAGATATGAAAGAGAGGCAGCTAAGGTTAGACACATTCCGGTGGGTCACAACGGACAAAACCATTTCAGTATGCACAAACATTAAACTTGTTTTATGGCTACGCTTTGGTCACTTATCGTTTCCTATCTAAACTAAACACATTTTGGCATCTTTTTAGATTTCAAACAATCAAGCTATTTAAATTAACACCAATTTTTTTCACCAAACCACTTGGATGCGACCACTGTTTTCTAAACTAATTCTTCATGCTTAATACTACCTCAAACGGATTAGACTAGATTACGATTTCATACTAAATATGTGGTCGTCTAGTTATTATTTTCAATCACTAAAAAATAGCGAATTTCTGGTGGAATTATTTGTAATCTTATTTTCTCACCTTTTTTTTACCTTTCTTTATCCAAGTTCTTAGAAAATACTGAATAAATTCTCAACTTTTGAAATCATTAACAGCAGTGTAGCATTTTTTCAGTGTTATGTTTTATTAGAAAAAATTTAACGGTACAATAACTAGTCTCATAAACATTAATATTTGAAAGATTGATCCTTGAGAAATTGTGGATTAAAAATAACAGTAAACCTTATGAATTTGGATTAAAATGTGCTAGGTAAGTTGCTCATTGTATTTTATTTGTATTTTAAAGTTGAAAGAAGTTACGATAAAGAGAAAAGTTTTAAGCAATAATTTAATTTGTTATTATATAAACCTCACAAATAACAAAAAATCCATTATACTAACAACTCACTCACTATGAGTAGTTGAATTGAAGGACAAACAAGCAGCTATAAAAATTCTATCAATTAATTGCGAGAAGATGCTTTAATTCAAATTTAAACTTTTACGCTTAAAAATTACATGTCAAAACAACGGCATATGCAGTACATTGTAAAACATCAAGAGACTTCAATTTTGTTATTTTATTTAAAAGAAAGGTTTTATTTTATGTTTGGTACATGTTGAGTTTATTTTTGATTTATGGTACCGTTTATTTCATTATATATTTGAAGGAATCATATACCAATTAACTAATAAATAATATAATAAATAGATTCGATTTACTAACCTCGATTCTAGCAGAAGCTAGCAGCGTAGCAGGACCAGTTTCGATGTTGGTCGTGCGAGCAAACCACAGTCCGGTTGTCGACGGGAATGCCCGACTGTTTCGCAGTCTAGATGCCACAAGTGATTTGTGTAGGTTTCGAGTTCAAGAGGGCTCGACATCTCTCTCTCTCGATTGAGAGCTCTTTCTATTTTTGTGTGTGTTGAAGTGAGAAGGAAAGGAAGGAGCAAAGCTCCTTATATAAGCCATTAAATGGGCTCGTGAGCCTAATGGGCTTACGGACCCATTTTAATTCTCAATTCAATTGGGCTTCTCAATTAGCTTCGGTTCATCGTCCTGGTTCACACCTTAACTAATGGAGTTTGCTTCTCCTCAATTGGGCTTTCCAATTGGTCTCAGTCCACAGTTTTGGTTCACACCTCGACCGACCGAGTTTAGTTCATCTATTATGGGCGGACCGTTTTTTCTAACAATATTTGATCTATTTTTTGTTTGCACCAAATATTTTTTTTAAAAAAATAACTATATTTTTATAACTATTTTTAAATTTTCATTGTTCGTGTAACACAAACATGCCAAAAATATGTTAAAACAGACATGTCATAATACTTATTTTTACAATTACCGAAAATTGTAATAGAGTGATAAAAACTTCTCTTCCTTTAACCATATATCTTGAGTTCAAGAGTGGAGTACAAATAAATTTTGAAGAGTTTTATCATCCATAAGTGCATTATTCGACTTAGTAAAATATTAAAGACATCTAGGTACATGCTAGTTTTAAAATGTTAGTCCTAAGTCCCAATACCAAATAAAATAGGTCAAGGGTTTGTTGGTCGAGTCGCAAGTGCGTCATATCCAACATATCTCGTGACCATTCTACACTCTCCACTATAAAATTCCTCTAATCTCAACCTCTCGCTCTCCGGTCTCCGCCGGGTCCTGAAAACACAAAATAGAAACCAGCTCACCCGCATGTCTTTTTATAGGACTCTCACGTGCACGACACTCATGCCAAGCGCACAGCGAATCCACATATTTATGACAACTCTCACCGTCAGTCACTCTGACATCCCTCTCTCACTCTCCTCTCTCTCACTCAAAATCTCACTTCTCATCCTTTTCTCATTTCTCAATCATTTTGATTTATGGTAATTTAATTCATTTTTCCCTTAATTTATTAATTAACGTTGCCATCCCAGATCCATGTCAATGCGGCTTCGCTTCATTTTTTTATTAGTTTTTTTTCGTGATCGGATTTATGATTATGATTGTTATTTTTTTTTGGTTTTACAGGTTCCATTATGAGTTTTTGAGATTGCGAGAGAGAGCGAAGCGTTGTTCATGTGAGATTGATTGGTATTTTTAATATATTTTTTTTCCTGAAATTTGGCAAGTTTGGACCATTGAATGGAATTGCATGACACTGATTTTCTTGTTTTGTATGGTGCGCTCCATTCTTCATTTATTTAAATTATTTTCTTTTTTTTTTTATAGAGATCTTATTAGTTTTGATTTTTTTGGCGGTACATTACACTGCATTGGGTTTCATTGTGTACTACCTGAGAAGAAAGTCGAGCTTTTCTGCTCTTTTTTTTTTTATTTTTTTTTAATTTAGCACTGTGATGCGAGGTGAAGAATTTTCGTTGCTTTACGTGAATTATTGTTTTGTGTTTTTGAATGAATTCATGACAGTCATTTAGCTTTCTGCACTTGATGTGTGATTATCAGTGTAGAAATTCTGGTTTTTGCTTTGTTTACCAAGTGGTTTTTGCTATTTATTATTGAAAGATTTGCCCTTTTAGCTATTTGTAAATGTGATTGTCTTTGGTTGCATTAGTTGTTACTGAATTTTGTAGATCTGTTAATCTGATGGTTCTGCTCCTTTTTTGGATTTGCAGTTTAATTGCCGTGTGCCATGGATACCGACAACAAGGTCTACAATGTGGGTTTACTTATTGTGGCCACTATAGTAGTGGCCAAGATAATCTCTACGCTTCTCATGCCTAGGACTGCAAAGCGTTTGCCTCCGGTTGTCAAGGGACTGCCAATCGTTGGAGGGCTATTCCGCTTCTTGAAAGGTCCGATTGTGTTGCTTCGTGAGGAGTACTCCAAGCTAGGCAGTGTTTTCACTGTGAAGCTGGCTAACAGGAAGATTACTTTCCTGATTGGTCCTGAGGTGTCTGCTCATTTCTTCAAGGCCTCAGAGTCTGACCTCAGCCAACAAGAGGTTTATCGGTTTAACGTACCTACTTTTGGACCTGGTGTTGTGTTTGATGTGGATTATTCTATTCGTCAAGAGCAGTTCCGGTTCTTCACGGAGTCTTTAAGAGTGAACAAACTCAAAGGCTATGTGGATCAGATGGTTATGGAAACAGAGGTATTGTCAAGTTTTTCAGTATTGTCAAGTATGCCACATTGCTAGGTGGAGTTGGTCTATGAGTTTATAACTAAGTGACAATTCTATATGATGTCTTTTGGAGGTGAGTTAGGTCCAATATTAAGATGGTATTAGAGTCGCTCTTAGTGCAATATTTTGGGCGGTTTCCGATTATGTGTTGTCCTTTGTCCATTAGTTGTGCAACCTGGTTTGCGCTGAGGGGGTGTGTTAAGTATACCATGGGTTTATAATTAAGTAACAATCTCCTTCTATAAGATGTCTTTTGGAGGTGAGTTAGGCCCCAATATTAAGCAGTATATTGACTGTTTTCTTTGTTTTCAGCTTGCTGATTTTTGCTGCCTATGTTGATTTTACTAGCTTTTCAACTTTACTTTTGTTCAACTAGTTTTTGAGATATTATACAAATTTAATGCTGCTGTTGAAGGTGATTGTTAATGTTGGGAAAATTTTGAGGACGTCACTTTAATATTAATGTTTTTTCTATTAAAAATTTATTTTATTGTTTACAATAGTCATAAATGTGATGAACACCTTGTTTCTATTTTATTGTCTTGCATGGAAATCTTTTAATTTGATATATTTCTGTATGATTGCTCATATTATTATGGTACACCACGTTTGAATTATATGTTTCTGATTTTTGTTTTCTTGCATGTTGTAAAACTTTACAGGACTACTTCTCGAAATGGGGAGACAGTGGTGAGGTTGACCTCAAGTATGAACTTGAACATCTGATCATCTTAACAGCTAGTAGGTGTCTCTTGGGGCAAGAAGTTCGTAATAAGCTTTTCGATGATGTGTCTGCATTATTCCATGACCTTGACAATGGAATGCTTCCGATTAGTGTTTTGTTCCCCTATCTCCCAATTCCAGCTCACCGTCGAAGAGATCGGGCTCGTAAGAGGCTGTCAGAAATCTTTGCTAACATCATAGGTTCCCGACGCGGTGCTGGTAAATCAGAGAATGACATGCTGCAGTGCTTCATGGACTCAAAGTACAAAGATGGTCGGTCAACAACCGATGGTGAGATCACAGGTTTGCTTATTGCTGCCCTCTTTGCTGGGCAGCATACTAGCTCTATCACTTCCACTTGGACTGGTGCCTATCTTCTACGTTACAAGGAGTATCTATCTGAGGTGTTGGAGGAGCAGAAAACCATTATGAAGAAGCATGGAAACAAAATTGACCATGATATTTTGTCTGAGATGGATGTCCTGTATAGGTGCATCAAAGAGGCCCTAAGACTCCGTCCTCCTCTGATTATGCTTCTCCGCAGCTCACACAGTGACTTCAGTGTGACAACTCGAGATGGAAAAGAATATGACATACCGAAGGGTCACATTGTGGCAACATCTCCTGCATTTGCAAATCGACTTCCTCACATTTTTAAGGAGCCAGATACGTATGATCCTAACAGATTTGCTCTGGGGAGAGAAGAAGACAAGGCAGCAGGTGCATTTTCTTATATTTCTTTTGGAGGTGGCAGGCACGGATGCCTCGGTGAACCATTTGCCTACTTGCAGATAAAGGCCATATGGAGTCACCTGCTGCGGAACTTTGAATTTGAACTGGTATCCCCTTTCCCTGAGACCGACTGGAATGCAATGGTCGTGGGTGTAAAAGGAAAGGTGATGGTTCGCTACAAGCGACGGGAACTTCTAGTTGACTAGAAGG
>CAODLS015069731.1:0-11967 GCA_948243855.1 Flueggea neowawraea
CAGACACTGTATATATATTCTCAAACTATATATATATATATATATATATATATATATATATATATATATATATATATATATATATATATATATATATATATATGCATGCATCTCTGTATGTATATGTATACATATACATGACCACTAAGACCTTATTAAGGTAGTATTTCAAAAACAAACGAATACAAAGTAATATATTTTAAAAACAAAAGAAAACATTTTGCAAGCAAATAGCATGCAAAGCAGACAAACATTTACAAAAATGAAGTTTTAGAATTTACTTAGGAAACGTGCCACAGAAAAATAATATAGTCAATTTATATTATTTTTCAGAAACAAATCAACTTTTTACAGAAACATAAAATCTTTCAGAACCAGAGCATTATTAATATTCTGAAATACTAATAACTTCCCAAAACAGATTTTATTATTGATCAAAATTCAAAAAATTTCAGAAACAAATTTAAATCAAACAAGTCCTCAAATAGACCAAATTTTAGGATTTTTGACCCTTTAATTACTCTGGATTACATGCAAAAGCCGGAGCATAACAAAAACGTATAAGTTCAAAAAGATACAGCCTATATGTCTGAAGTTGATATTGTACTTACATGGATGCCGAGCTATTAAATTCTGAATCATGGACCACAGTTTGAATGCTGGTCACCCCAATAATCGAACTGAGCTGAATATAGAAATTATACAACAAACATCAGACAACAATAACTGTGGCATTTACGGAGTATGCATGAAATACAAATGCAGACTCATACATTTGTACAACGCCCACAAACTTATTTCGAATGACAAACTAACATTATGATCGAAAATCTAACTCCGATAAAAAATTACACCTTAGCCCCTAAATCCAATTCAACTGACAAAAATCGCTCCAAACCGACACTCACTATTTCAAATCACTTAAATCATCACCTAAATATTTTTATTCATAATAAACATTCATCAACCTCACCAAAAATTCAGTAATTCATCAAAACTAAAATTAATTCATCCAAATAAATCCCTGTAATTATCAAACTTCTTCAATCTCTCAAATTCAACACAAAACCCATTCATATCTTGGTTCAATCCATCAAGATCCATCAAACACTAATTAGAATTCATTATCAATCCAACAAAATTCCATCAAAAATTCGGACTTAATCAAAACCCATACAAGAACAATTCTAAATTTCAAAACCAAGTTCAATCTATGCATTATAACCTCATTCCAACATAACCCATCCAAAAACCATCACTAATTTCACCAAAACAAGCATCAAAATTGGTTCATATACTCAAAATCACATTAACAAAACCGACAACCCACAACATTCTTCATGAAAAAGAAGAAATAAAAGAGAAGGAATGAGAGATTTTTACCTCAAATTTATGCAATAATCAAAGAGAAGCAAAGAAAGGTGATGAGGGACAAATTTGAGAGGGTTAGGGTTTGTTCGAATGTGTTCGGGTGAGAGAATGGATTAACAAGGGCCAGGTGTTGTGCTTTAAAGAAGAAGAAGTCGAAACACACCGTTTTTGGACAATTTTAGGGGAGACACGCGCTTTTCACACAGGAGACGCACGTTTCATCCCCCGCACGCTAAAATGTTCGTTTCAGCCTCTGAGACGTGCGTTTAGGGCTGCTTTTCACCAAAAATTATTTGTTCTGCTTTTGGACACGCGTCAGATCATTCACGAGGTTTCACAACACCCAAACTTACAAAAATCTCATCATTAATCATCTTCAAACATCGAATCAACATCCCAAACTCCTAAAAATTGGATCAAACTTGGATGGAATCAAATCGGCATTGAACAGAATGCTACAAAAGATTGATTGGAACGGGTGAGATATTACAAACACTATTCAAAAATAGTGGTATTCAAGTTGAACTTTAATCTTTCCTATTGTAATAAGTAAAGAAAATGTATTATTATTTTTTTTATAATGCAAGTCTTTATTAAGAACTAAGCCACTAAAAGAGTGACGGAAAAATTCTAATATAGACGATAAATTTAATTAATTAAAAAATATAAAATTTAACATTGATAAATAAAGAAATTTTTAGATTAAGGATATATAACATTGATAAGTAAAAAAAAAAGATTTTGCATTAAAAAATACAAAATTGGAGAGTATTAGATCGAAGATATACAATCAAAATAAATAATTATTATTTATTTTTTTTATATTAACATGACTATATATATTTTGGAATATCCACATTGATAATTAAATTTGTGTAATGAACCAATAATTTGCTAATAGATAAAGTGTTAAAGAAATCAACAGTACTATATACACTTTCATGTCCTCATACACGCTTGAAATAATAAGGTCAAAAACCATATACAGCACATAAATTCTACTTTGATTTTTAGCGGAACTGAAAATTACAAAAATTGATGAAATTTGTTTAAATAATATTGATGATTCTTGGTAACAGTTTATGCCCCAATGGTGCAACATCTTCCCTGTCATCTTGGCATAATCCAATCCCAAACTCACCATGAAAAAATTAAACAGTAAAAAGTCAGATATAGGTAAAAAAATATTTGCAAAAAATAGATGCATATTTGAGGTCGACATCGTTATTTACATAATTTTGTGGTCAAAATAAGACAAAAAAATAACCGAATTGCCTGATGGATTGAACAAAATAAATTATGGAAAATGAAATTATCTGCACCATAGAATGCTACATAGCAAAAATATTTAAACCCCAAAACGTAATACTGTGAGAACAATCAGTATATGGACATTAAATAGTACAACCATATTTATCTGCTAGTTTTTAATCAAACAACTTTACCCAATTCTAGACTCTAAAATGTAATGAGAAACTTATGTAATTAAACACCACATTACGTATCATAGGATAAGGAAGAATTCAACTCCTCTTTAGTACTTCTAAATTCAAACCATAGGGGATACTATGAAGCTGTCTAAAAGTTCAAGATTAAATAAAAAGTTGTCTAAAAAAAACATATTCAAGATTAAACGTGACTTCCCCATCTTTTATTGATGTAAATTCATATAAACAATTAATTTTTTAGACTTAATTAATGTCTAAGCATTACAAAGAAAGAAAGTAACAGTAGACTTTCTCAGTGCCACTCTACATCCAAGAATAGCTAGTGATGATGGGGATACCTAACTTGATTACACAGCCTGCATAATTCTCATTGCATTACTTATAGAAACAATCACAGGAACATAAACATCAAGTGACATTGTAAACACAACGCTAAATATACAGTTTTTGGTATCCCAGCATTTGATTAGATAAAGAATATATTATTACAGACACCATTTCTTTATCAAATGATCAGGCATTGCTGATTCATATAGGATATGGTGAAAATTATTGAAATTTGAAGAGCTTAACATAGACGTACCTTTATAAAAAGCAAGGATTGATTGGAAAAAAAAACTTCTCTATTACAATCACTGCAAAAATAAGCAAGGATTGATTGAAATTTAGAGTGCCAAATGTCAAGCTTAATTAACTCCAATGTAAGTTGAATTAGAATATATATATATATATATATATATATATTACTTAGAATTTATCAATTTTTAGTTAATAGAGCTAAGAGTTTGATTAGCGGTGAGATTTATTGAAAGAAAAAAAAATGACTCCATCAAATTTTGAAAGGCATTATTTTTATGTTTATTCTCTTAAATTGTAGCATTTTCTTTTCTTTCTATTACTATTCGGTAACAATATTAAGAGAATCTCCTTTTCTAATTTAAGTAATAAATATTAATTACTAGCTTGTTTTTATCAAGTTTGCATAATTAACTGATAAAACTAACAGTTAATCATAGTCATATCATAATACTTATGAATATTAGGATGTGGAGAAAAACAAACAAATATCAAGATAAGCTCCGTGATAAATATGGATTTAAAATATTAATTATTATGAAGATGAAATGCGTGATAAGTATGTATTTAAGTTTTTTTTCTTTATTTTTTAGAGATAGACTACATCCGAGTAAATAATCGCAGTCTTGTAGCCTAGATGACGCCCATTCCACCAGAGATTGTTCATCTCTGTATCTTGTGCTGTTACAGAAAGGAGTAAAGTCAAGAAAGAGGTCACATTGTCGGACTAAAATAAGTGAAACTCAAGAGCTTTACCGATAGCCAATATCACTAAGAGTAATTTCAGCAGCCTATTTGCATCAAATGTTTATATGATCAGCTTTATTAGAGATGAATTCACTACAGCCTGGAAATATCTAGAGCAGGAAGGAGTTATCTACGATGGATTTGATGAAAGAAGGTAATTAACTCACAAATTATTTTCAGTGGAAGTTTTAATCATGCCTGGTTTTTTTGAGCCGTTCATGATTTTCCATTTGATTTTAATGAATCAGATTATTGATAAGTGTCATGACGAACTCTGGGATTTCACTGAGTTTTACTCACCACTCCTCTTAACATTTTTCAGGTAAATCAGAGTTTGATTTATTAGATCATCAGCGTTCAGTGAGGAGTTCAATTCAGTAGTGAGAAAGCTCTTTTGATCGGGCTCCAGGTTGTATGTTTGTTAACCGCTCCACATCGGATTCTCGTGGGTTATGATTTTGTTTTTGACAATACAATATATTCAAATGGTTTTATTTCTATATATTTTCTGCATTTGATATTACAATTTTTTGATCTTACTAAATAAAATTTAGACTTTTGTTAAATATTGTTTAATAGCTAATTTGAATATGAATTTTGGTAAAAATTATGTAATCTTAGATTTGTGTGAGATTGACAGGATCTCTGATTTGATTTGTCTCGTACGCTAATTATAATCCGAAAACGGATTGTTACAATAAGTAACCAAACTTTTGATTGCAGTACAAATAAAGTACCAGCATCACGTTTAGTAGCAGATTCTGAGACACCATTTCTTTATCTGTCATGGAAATATTCTTGGACTTTGGAACCTGAGCTTCCAAGTTTCTCTTTTACAGCAACTGCCCAATTAAGCAGGAGTTGCATAAAATAAGTTTTGGGTGATGCTTTACTGGGGTATTTAATCTGTCTTTTTTGACTGATTACTAAGATTTCAACTCTTCACAAATTTAGTTTGTCGTTTGTCTATTTTCAAGATTTATTACATGTGTGTTCTATGTATTATGCTATAGCGATTAATATTTGACTTGAATCTGTATCTTTTTTTTTTCGGCAATACATGTAGGTCCTTTTTTCTGTTGTTATTTTCAAAAAACTCTTGAAGAATTATGTAAAGAACCTCTTTCGATGAAGGTTAGTTTCGGTTAATTTGTGTTCTTTTATTCATTTTATTTATTTTTGTTTCTCACAGTAATTAGATATATTTTACCTTTTAAATTGAATTAGAAAAGATTATTTTCATTATTCAAGGAGAGAAAAATCAATCTCTCTTCTTTCTTGTTTTGTTTTAATTTTATTATACTCTATATAGTTCTTTGCTTGATAGTCTTTCATTAATCAAATTGATGTCATACTCTAATTCTATTGGCCTAATACCTGTGTACCCTCCTAAACTTGTATTGAACATACAATTTCCTCCTTGAACTTTGCAAATGCTTATCCACCCTCCTAAACTTGCAAAACGACAATACATAGTCCCCTTAAACTTGCAAAACGACAATCAAATAACCCCATTTACGGATTGTTTCAGTCACAACGGAGAAGGTGAGTTACACGCATTTGATGTGTACAATTTGTAACGCCAAGTCAGCTTCAAATCAACCCAAACCCATCTCTCTTTTGTTCAAACCAAACCAAAACCACCTTCAAACCAAACCAATTGGCCAAGCCCAACCATTCAATCTTCTCTCTCATCTGTATCTCTCTCTCCCCTCTCTTCCTTTCTCCATCATATTCTCTCTCCACCACGACCGGCCCACCGTGCATCGCCAGCTAGATCGTGTCTTGCTGCCGTGAATCGCGAACCAGATCGCGTCTTGTCACCGTGAATCTCGTTCTCTTCCGGTAGCTTCGTCTTTGTCCCTCACACTCTCCTCCGATATGGGTTTTAAATCCCTAACTCCTTCGTTGAACACATTCGCCGCCATCACCTCACCACCAGAAACCAATGCCTGCCTTCATCTTCTCTGCTCTGTCTCTCTCCATTTCTCTCTTTCAAAATCATGTCTCTGTTATGATTTTTGCAACTAACTTTGGTAACTCGACAAAAAAGCTTCCAACACGAGAGAGGGGATCAGGTTGGGGCTTTCTTTGCCTCCGATTGTGACCATCAAGACTTTTTTCGCATTTTCGTTTGGCTTCATCAAATTCATCCAGTAAATGGAACCTAGGAAGAGAGCAATCTGTATCACTTTGAGTTGGTGCTAAAGTATGGAAAGACTGGTTTTGGCCACCATTCTGCAAATGTGGAAATTAGTGAGACAATCCTCTATTGAGTGACATTTAGCTATGAGCAAGTTCAAAAGCATTAAGATTGTTGTTTGAGAAACAAAATAAATTATTCACAACTGCAAGTAGACTTCAAGCTGAAAAAAATATAGAGGCAAAGATAATTTCCTTGATCTTCTCTGCCTTTATCTTATGATTTTCTCAGCCTTAGCTTTGCCACAAGTTAAGAACTTAAAGTCTTGATACCATGATCTTCTCTGCCTTCATCTGATGATTTTTGTTGTAGTTTTTTAGTTATTGATCTGGGTTGTTTCATTTTACAATTTTGGTTGCAATTTTTCAATTATTGGTCTGGGTTGCCTCATCTTCCCATTTTTGTTGCAGCTTTTTAGTTATTGATTTAGGTTGTTTCATCTTCCCATTTTTGTTGCGTCTATGTTCTGTTTCTCTATATTGTGTGTTTAAGTTTCTGGGTTTGGAGAAGGGAGACAAGAACGATGAGTATGAATGGTTTGGGTGAGTAAAATGAATGGTTAGGTTGGTTTAAAGGCTTTTAGTTGGTTTGTCTTTTTCAATGTGTATTTTAGGGAAAATACTGTCACATCAACAACTTAAAATGATCAGACACGCCTTTGAGCAATTGAAAGACATTGAGATCGTCATGTCAGCATGTACGGGGTTAGCTGCTCCACTTTTGCAAGTTCGAGGGGCTCATGAGCATTTTCAAAGTTTAGGGGGGAAATTGCACAATCAGTACAAGTTCAGGGAGGTCCGCATGTATTACGCCAATTTATTTGTCTCTTTAAAATTATATAATTGCTGCTATTACCGCTTGTACTTCTACAGTACCTCTTAGATGTTGATGGATGGAAGTGAGGATTGGAACAACTTAAAGGAGAGAAGCAATGAGTGAGTTCGACAAAGAGACAGAAAAATAAGGGTTTTGTTGGAGAGAAAGAAAAGGAATAAAGTGTGATTATTATTTTTATTTGATGACATAATATTAATTGTTTTTTTTTTACTTTTTCCAGAAAAGCACAATATGCTTAATGTTAAATAAAAATTGAATTAAAAAAATCTATCACATGCATCATACTTACATATGTAAAATCTAATGTAATTTTTAATTTATGTATCTTATACTTTACAAACTTTTTTTTAATAGATCACATTTGTGTTTATTTCATCAATAAAAATTCCATCATACAATTAACAAATTTTTTTAAAATATTTATAAAAATAGCATTTACGTACAACACACATGTCCATAAAACTAATATTTATAGATGTAAGGATATAGAATTTTTTTTAGATTATTATACTCTTATTTATTTTTAATAATTACAAATATACCCTTATTTGTTTTTTACAATTATAAATATATTATTTTTAAAATAATTTTTAATTATCTCAAAAAAAATCTAAACTTTATTTATTTCAAAAAAATCTAATAATCTATAATTATCTTAACAATAAATCTAAATTTTATCTATTTCAAAAAATCTGTATCTTTATTTATTTACTTTTTAGTTTCATTTTTTATTCATTTTACAGATTTTATTTTATCTTATCTCATCAAATAGAATCATATTACACTATTTATAAAAGTAAGAAAAGAGGGTGTTTCCCTATTTTTTCCGCTAAGGAAAACAATGCAACCCTTGTGAACGCGACAAGAAATTTTAAGTTTTTCCAAACTAGAAATGACTTGATCCAATTAACCAAACAATTGCAAAATAGAAAAAGGGACAAGAATCTATTGAAAAATTGGTTCTCCACTCCTTGATGAACAATTCGTGGAACACAATGATGAAAGGCAAAGATCGAAATTGACAATACCTAAGAATGAAAAAGAAAAATTTAAACACTGGTGGTGTGTAATGTAATGTAAGTGGTGGTTCCTAAAATCTATGCCAAACGAGCCTTTTATAGCTGCTCCACCAGCAAAGTTGTTGTTGGAAAGATTGCTCTTGGATCCACTTGGTGGAGAGACTCCCACTGGTAGTTTACTACTATTGAATCATCTCACCAAGTAACTAGATCACATTTGCAATGATCTCTTCGAGAAATCTGGCTTATTCCTCTCATTTCACTAACAAATTCTCCCGCCAAAACAATATTTCCACTGTTTTAACAAATCTTTGGCGGGAAACTAACTCCAACTCTTCCATTGACTTTTGCAACTCTCCCCTTATACTTGGAGTCACTCCCTCGGCTTCTCCAAGGCTTGGACTTGATTCCCGATACATGGACTCGACTCGACCCATTGGCCAGAGCAAATAATTTGCCGTAAATAGACTGTAATTTTTTTCCCTAAAATGCCCCTAATAAGTAATTAAAACATAGATTTGATGGTCCATACAAAATAAAAGCAAGATTGTTACTTATAGTGAAAAAGTAATTAAAACCTATCTATAATTATATAAATTAAACATTTTTTAGATATAGAAACTAAAAATTTTAAGAATTTTCTTTTCAAATTTATTTACAATTTTTGAAAAATGTAGTTCAAAGACATATTATCATATTTCACTAAAATATGTTTCTTCTTTGACCTTTAAGTAATTGAAACATATATTTTCTTTAAAAGAAATTTAATGGTTCACTTTAAAATGTAAAAAATACATAATTCATATTTGCCTTCTAATGGTTTAGGATATTGAGATTTATAATGCGCAATGCACATGTACAACTAATAGTTTACAGTTATTTTCTCTACATCTGTATTTTATAATTACAAGAATTTTTATATTTCATATTTATATTTATTTGAAATAAAATATAATTATATTTTAAATATAATTATTGACATATAATTATTCATTTTTTTATAAAAATATCAGTCATGTACAACGCACATACACAAAATACTAGTGTTACTAAGTACATCTCAGCAGCAGTTTTGTCTTAAATTGATAGTAACATATATGATTGGTGAAACCCAAACCCTACATATCTATGCAGCTCTATATTTGTAAATTCGACTGATATGTTCTATAGAGACATGAATTGCATCAACAAAATCTTTTTAGGTACAAAGTTAGTAGCCACTAAACCTACTTAAACGCTACAATAAATTAGCTAAAATTCATATTTAAAGGTTAAGCTTGAATTATCTACTGTCTAATCTGCCTAGGACATGAAAGAAACACACATGTTAACAGAAATTAAAGGTGTGGATTATGCGGCAAATTTGACTTTGAAATTAACAGATATCCCAATCAGTGGAGCACAAGAATTGAATCGTAGACTTGACCTAGAATTTGATTGCTTAATTCTAGTTAAAATCCTTTATTTTTTTATTCTTCAAGATCAAACTTGCTATTTTATTCTTTAACGCTAATACTATCACAGTTCTACCTACATAATAAATTAATTACAAGCAAATCTGCTAAAAGAGAAGAAAAATGTTAATACTTTAATCAATGAATAAAAACATTTTATTTGATTTGAAATCATCCACAAAACCCTGCGTTTCCATTTTTATCTTCACTCTACTGGGGAAAGATAATAAAAATGAAAAAGAAGTAACAAATTTGATAAGAACAGTGAGCTGAGCATGACATGTATGGTGCCTGCACATCATCACTTCAAACTTGTCTGGTCCATGTTGCGAGCACAATCAGATTCATAAGCTATTTTTATTATTTTATTTACACATCTGATTAATTTAACAAGATTTTGAAGCTTTTCGCCTAAGTTTCTTTTTTCTATAATTTACTATTTTTGTCATTAATGGAAAGTGGAGTATGATTCATTAGTTAAATGGTTGAGAACAGTGGCGGACGGAGAATAAAATTTAAGTGGAATCTAATGGCAAATAAAGTGATATTTTATAGTTAGTAGAAACTATATGTTATATATAATTTGTCAATTTCTCATATAATATTATAAATATATATAATATACCTAAATAAATCATAAATAAACTAAATATATGTATTATATATTAAGAGACCACGGACTAGAGTAGGGTCACAGGATCATGTCGGACCCCCTTAGATTCGCCCCTGGTTGAGCAGAACGAACAATTATAGGATTGTATAATTAATTTTTATTAAATATAAAAACCTTAGGATAATTAACAATATCATCCGTAATGTTTTCCTAAACATCATAATTAGTCCTTTTGTTCTTAAAACCCTAATAGTTAATCCTTACATTTTAATTTCAGACAGCAAATTCATCTCTCATTAGTTGAATGTTAAAGAGATGTTGAAAAAAAAAACCTTAACCTTTCAATTGAGAGCCTACAAATTTTGTATGATAATTCCTATTCAAAATCGAATAAACTACATGATATTTATTTGAGGTGAATATATGCAATCTATCAAATTTATTTTTTTAAAAAATGTATGTGTCACTCTTTTTATTTTTTTCATTATATGATCTACTTCAAACACTTTGTAATATTATAGACAATTCTAGTGTCAGAATACAATCTTATTGGTTGGTGTTATGCATTAACTAACAACTAACAAGAAGGCTGGTGGATGGGATAGAGCTCCATGATTTGAGTTATTGGATAAGTTACAAATAGAAAATAAAGCACGTATTTATAGAAGATATGAACACATGAATTGGGGTGTGATTGAATTAGATAATGATGTTGGGCAGGTAGGAGATCTGTGAGGGGAAGATGGGTATGGGCACGGGTTCACTGAAAAGATGTGAAGATGGTCCAAACAAACCATAAATTAAATTTTTAAGAAAATGAGTGTCAAGTGTGTTTTGTTTGAGAAGAGAGAAAAAAGATGTGGAGTTGACTGAGTTATTCACAAGTCTTTGGCATCAATCACATTCACCAAAGCGACCAACACCTAACCATATGAACACACCAATATCTATGACTATGTATATCCCCTCCCTCTTTTTATGCTTATCACTTTCAATATCCTCTCTATTTATTGCATATATATATATATATATATAATAATTTTTTTTATTTAAACAAGAGTTGTTGAGGTCCCATATTCGTTTTATGGTTTATTGTTGTATGGTTTGCATTCACTTAATTGATTTTTGTCATTTTTAGAGAATATTTAAGAGTTGAACTCAAGTATTTTGCAAATTGAGGAATTCGAACTTTATGATGTAATGGAATCCCTCAATACTTATTTTAATTTGAATTAGTTTATTTAATTAAATATATAAATATATCAATTATCTATAAATATATTAGTTTTTTTTTAAAAGGGGATGCCTGGGTGAGGGAAGGCGCCTTTAAGTCCGAGCCGCACTAGAGCAAACAATCATTCCGGCCATGGTGTGCACCTCTAAGGGTGGGAGACCTCCCACAAGTGGCTGCTGCATACATACACCTTGGCATTTCGACATTCAAACCTGCGACCAAAGCTTAAGCTAAAACAACTCATTGCCAGATGATCCAATCCACCGTTAGTATATAAATATATTAGGTGAATATATCAAAAAGTATGATTATTGTTATTATTAACTAACCAAACTATCCTATTTTCCCCACCAGCTAAACCTTTGCTACATTGCGCCAGTGTGTAAACTGTGCACCATCCATTTGAGTCTCTAATTTTAATTAGTTTCTTTTTTTGTTTGGTTGACAGTAAAATTTGTGGGTCTT
>CAODLS015070960.1:0-11258 GCA_948243855.1 Flueggea neowawraea
ATAATGTTATAGTCAATCAACATTAGTTAAAGTATTCAAAGGTGTTGTTGTTTCTTCAACATTAGTCAATTAACTATATTTAGTATATAATGATATTGTTTCTTCAACAGTAGTCAATTAACTATATTCACTATATAATGACATAGTCAATCAAAATTAGTCAATTAACATTATTCACTATATATCATAAATTTATAGCATTTTTAAGCTTTGTACACATTAATTTTATGTTGTACACCTTTTGTACACATAAATGTAAGGTTGTGTACAGCTTTGTACACCTAAATTTCATGGTGTGCACTTTTGTACACCTAAATTTCATTTTATGTATACCTTTGTAAACTTGAACTTTAGGTGTACAAAAAGTGTACAACATAAAATTTTGGTGTAGAAAGGTGTACAAAACATAAAATGTATGTGTAAAAAAGGTGTACAACATAAAATATTAGTGTACAAAACCATACATTTAGGTGTACAAGGTGTACGCAACCTAAAATTTAGGAGTATAAAGGTGTACACAACTTGAAATTTAGGTGTACAAGAGGGGTACAATATAGAATTTTGGTATACAAAGGTGTACAGAACCATAAATTTATGTGTACAAAGTTTAGAAATGCTATAAACATGTCATATACAAATATAATGTATATGATAGTATTGATATATTTATGTGTACCATATAATATATAATGTATATGATATTATAACTTCAACATTAGTCAATTAACTATATTCACTAAATAATGTTATTGCTTCCTTAAAATTAGTCAATTAATTATATTCACTATATAATGTTATAGTCAATCAACATTAGTTAAAGTGTTCAAAAGTGTTGTTGTTTCTTCAACATTAGTCAATTAACATTATTCACTATATATGATATATTTATAGCATGTTTGAGCCATGCACACATTAATTTTATGTTGTACACCTTTTGTATACATAAATTTAAGGTTGTGTACTCCTAAATTTTATGGTGTGAACTTTTATACACCTAAATTTCATATTATATACACATTTTGTACATGTAAGTTTCATTTTTGATTAGTTGAAGTATTTTTTGATTAGTTATAAACTATATTTGAATACATTATACACAAAACTATAAAAATAGTCTTTCAATTGTTATATATATTAGATTTTTTATAAATTAAAAAATATTAAATTTATTGTTATTTTTTAAAAAAAATTAAATATAAATTATAGACCTACTTAATTGAAAAAAAATATTCACAGGCCATAACCCGTCAGCCCCAATCCATCCAAAAAACCCACACGGTCCACTTTAGTCTTCACAAAACAAACCCTGCTCCACCGCCTACTCTTCAGTCTTCACAAAAAAACCCTAATGTCGCATGCCTCAATTGACTCACTTCCCCTCTTTCTTCGACAGTTCGACATTTAACTCTTTCTTCGGCCTTCAAGAGTTTCATTATGATGATTGGATTAGATTAGATCTTCGACTCTTCCTTTGGCTTTCAACCTTGTTTGACATTCAATTGTTGTTGCCATGGTAAGAAAAAAAGAAAGTATCATTTTAGTTTTTCTCTTTCTCTCTATGTTGAATGGATTTACAAATGATTTTCTTGAAAATTCTTGATGGGTAAGGGAACAAAAAGTTTTGGTAAGAGAAGGAACAAGACTCAAACCGATCTTCCTTTTGTTCTTTCGTCCGACGCTCTTCCTCCTCTATTTCCCTCTCTTCGTCTACCGCTGTTCCACCTCCCCTTCCATCTCTCTGTCCGACGGAGAGATGAAAGCGGACGAGGAGCAGCTGTCTGTCGATCGCGGTTCACTTGTTTCTTTGTGTTCCAATGCAGGGTGTTGAAAAACCATGATGTTCAGGATGATTCACTCTCCATGAGCAGTATTGAGCAAACTATCTCATTGGAAGACTATTTGCAAAGAAGATGGAGCCGTTCATTGAGTTTTTACTAACCAACCTCATAACTGGCAGGTGAAATTTAAGGCAAGGAAACCATAGTTCTTCCTCGTTGATTCTTTTGTATATTATTTCTCTGATTGTCTTTTTTATGGATTGCTTATACTATAGATGGGTATTGAATGAGAGGTTGTTTGTGGTGTGCCCTACTCCTTTCTGTAGTTGTCAGAAGTGTCGTCCCAAAATTCTTGGGACCATTTATTTTAGTTCTTTTTTCTTTTTTTTGCCAAGTGTCGGTTGCTTGATCTCAATAGATCTAAGTGAGTAAGTGGCATCTGTTTTAATGCTGAAAGATGCTTGTTTTGTAATCTTCAACATTTTGATATTTCTGATAATGTGAACAATAAGCAAAAAAGTGTTACTTTTTCCTGCCGAAAAAATTGGTGTTGCTCTTCTCAGCAACCATAATCTTTTAATTCAACTATCTTTTTTCATCAAACAAATAATTATTCCAAAAAATTGATCACAATTATAGAAGCGTAAATTTCAAATTTATACGAAAATACTTCAAAGGTGATGTTTATGATGATTTTTTACTTTTATTAAAAATGTGGTTTACTCAAAATATTAAGGCTTGTTTGATAGTTACTAACCAATACATGATAGTCGATTTGTTAATAGTAAAAAATAAAGATGATACAACTTATAAAGAAGACATGCTAAATACTTAATTCTATATACTGATACCATATTAAAACCATTAAAGATTGTAGCTTTTTACTTGTTTCTTTGTGATTTTATTTACTTGAAAAACCATTGAAGATTGTAGCTTTTCACTTGTTTCTTTGTATTTCAATGTAGGGTCTTGAAAGAGGCTTTAAGGGTTTATGATTTATTGGATGATATAATGGGAAACGTGTTGATGAATTTGCATAATATACAAAAGAACTTGTTGTTTTGGGAGTCTAGAGCTGAGTTTGGTTGGTTATAATAGTTGATTATGTGGTGTTGTTGATAAAGCTGTCAACTTTGTGGTTGATTCTTGGCTTTTTAATTGCATGGTTCAAATGCTAGGAATTGTTTTTTATGGTTTTTTTAGAGAGGGCCAAGGGCTTTTGTTGATGGGACTTCGGAGTTCTTGTAAGAATGTGTTGCTGAGTGTGCCACTTCAATTCAGCAGCTTTGCCAATCTGCTTCTGCTTATATTAATGAAAGGATTGTTGTCTTGAGTACCTTAAGATTTGCTCTTACTATTGATATCCCTACTTGATTATGTATTGTTTTGTCAAGATTTATATTATGAGATTGTTGTTTGTATAATTTTAGATATTGATGTTGTTTGGTTGTGTTTAGAGTATCCTTAATTAATTAGAAACTAAACAATTTTTTTTCATTTGTAAATTTTTAACGGGCTCGTAAACGAGCTCGAGCTTGAGCTCGATTCGAGCTTTAGACAAAATCGAGCTTTGTTTCTTATAGAGCTCATACGAGCTCGAGCTCGAGTAATACTGATGAACAAGTTTGAGTCGAGCTGATCGAGCTGAGCTCGAGTTCTCACTAACTGAGCCTTTAATCGAGTCGATCTCGAGCTATTAATAAATAAGCTTCTCGCAAGGCGAGCTCGAGCGGATTGCGAGCTTATCCTTACTATTTTGAGCTGAGCTTGAACGTTTTAAGAAGTTCGAGTCGAGCTCGAGCTCAGTTACTGTAGAGTCGAGCCGAGCCTGAACACCTCAAAGATCGGCTCAGTTCGATTCGATTACAGCCCTACAAACATGCACCAAACTAATTAATATGTGAAAAAATGAGTTCAGTATCTTTTTAATATATTAAATAATTTTTTTATTCACTTTTTATTGTTTTTAACTCATTCTAAACTAACCCAAGTTAACTAACTATTAAAACTCACACCACCCATATTCTGCAGTAGATGTGGTCATGGTTCATGAACTGACGGTTCTGGTTCTCAAAATTACTAAACTAGAACCAAATCGCCCATTGGTGGTTCTAGATGGTTTGATTTCGGTTCCAGTTTTGACCGGTTTGATTAATTGTTTGGCCGGTTTGGTCAATAATTTTTGTTTGATCCATTTCAAACCGAATTTTTTATTTTTTTAAAAAAATATTGTTAAAACCGCTAGTTTAGAAAGATTAAACCTTTATTTTTGATTAAAACCATTGGTTTTAAGGATTGAACTGTCGGTTAACCAGCGATTTAAATCGGAGGTTCAACCAGATGGTTCAAAATGATTCGAAACCAACGGTTCAACGGTTTTGGGAACCTCTGAACCAGAATCAGCCCGTGAACCACCGGTTTTTACTGTACAGTCCACAGTTCCGATCTGGTTCCACCTCTACCACAATCCAAAACTTCCATTATCATTGCCAAGACCTCTGGAACAACTTCAATCAAACACCAATCAATATTATCACAGAATTCACTTTAAAAATCGAAAACAACAAAGAGAAAAAGATCTGGAAGATGGAGAGGTGTATTCTGCAGCGAAGACAATGAAATGGGAAACATAAATTAAAAAAATAAAATCAACAAAAAAAAAACTCGAATAACCCTACAAAAATTAAATAAAGAAACCAAGGAAAAAAGAAAATTTGTTTTCTTGTTGCGAAGACGAGTAGGTGTTGAGTTGCTAAAAAATGGAAAGATCACCAAGAGAGACGAACTAGGAATTAAATGCCATAAGCAATTTCTTGATCTAAATTCAAAGAGAAAAAGCGATTTACTTGCTGCAGGTGTGGCTTCAACCACATTAAACTCAAATAATCCAAGAAAGAAGCTCACAACAACACTTGAAAAAATGGGAGCAACACTAAACGGCAAAGCTCATTTATTTTCTTCTCTTAAAAATTAGTACTAATTGCAAAGTATGTCAAAATAAGGTGTTTTCTTAGAAAACACTTTAAAAATATCAGAATTAGGAACTCTTCCTCCTGCTCTCTCCTCTTCGGTGGGAATTAGTTGAGTTTCATTCTCTTGTGTTCCGACATTTTCAATTTCAATATTTTCAAAATTTCTATTCTCACCAAAACTTGACATTCTTTAAAAAAAATTATTTCACAAAATATAACTCTAAAAAATACAATAAAAATTAAGTAAAGTAATTATACTAAAAATAAATTTCAAGAAAATTTTCACAAAATGAATATTTTTGTATTTGGTAAAAACAAAATCTAGAAAATAATTGAGAGAAATATGAAATTATCAATAAATAATAGTAATTTGAGAGTGGTAAACATGTTGAGAAATTGAGAGATAGTAGAAGAGATTGACAGAGAATTGGTGTGGAGATTTGTGATGAATGTTGAGGTATTTATAGAGGAAAAAAATTTAAAGAAAAAAAATTGATGAATGGTGCGATTATGACCGTTGGAACTGGTGGTTTGGAACCGTGCGGAACCGGTGGTTCTACAAGTTTTGGTACCCCCGAACTGGAACCAGCCCGTGGACCTTTGATTTTTACCATGTGGTTCACGGTTCCAGTTCTGGTCCGGTTTTTAATGGTTTTGACTGGTCCGACTATGGTTTAGTTCACCGGTTTCAGGTTGGTTTGGCCATGTAAAGAAACCCTAGCTGTTGTTTGCTTCTTGACTTTTTACATTTTTGTCCATGTTGTACATTTTTCAGTATTTTGGTTTATTTTTAGAAAATTTTACTCTAAAAATTTTCAAAATGTTTTCTAAATTTAATTTCACTAATTTTTACTGATTTTAAATATTTTTGGTAATACTTTTACATTTTGTAAACTATTATTATTTTTTGAAATTCATAATAATATATGTACACTATTGTGAAACATCGTGAACTTAAAAAATGCTTAAAAGATTCAAGGAAAAATTTGTCAAATATTTTTTTTAAAAAATCATTTAGACTTTTAAGAATTTTGGATTGTGTGAACTATTACGAACTTAAAAATTGTATTCTATTGTGAACTTCAAAATTTAGAATGTAAACTATTTTGTGAATAATTGTGAACATCAAAAAAATAAAAAAAAATTAGTATTAAAAAATATGAATTGTGTACTCTATTTGTGAACTATTGTGAACCATTTAAAATAATTCAAAATGGTTCACAATAATGTACAATATAATATATACTATTTTTTGAACCATGATGAACGTCAAAATCGACCCTGAAAAAATATTTTTTGAAGAAAAAATTTGTTTAAAATTTCTAAAAAAATATTAAAAAATTATTAATATTTTTTTTAAAATATGAATTATGTACCCTATTGTGAACTATTGTAAACCATTGTGAACCATTTAAAATAATTCACAATAATGTACAATATAATATACATTATTTTGTGAAGCATTATGAATGTCAAAATTAACCCTAAAAATATTTTTTGAAGAAAAAATTCATTTAAAATTTCTAAAAAACAATTAAAAAAATCATTTACACTTTTTTGAAAATATGAAGTATATACACTATTGTGAACGATTGTGAACTGCTATGAATCCAAAAACACAATCTATATTTAATTTTTTTAAAAAAAATCAATTTCTCATGAAAAATTCAATTTCTCGCAAAAAAATCTGGTTCTCGCAAAAAAAAGGCAATATCTCGTGGGTTTTATAAAAAATGACATTTTTAATATGTGGTAAACATAAGGTGATATTCTCAATACTTACAAACTTACATGTTATTTTTTAAAAATGTTATTTTTTAGTATAAATCTGTTGTTTTCCCAAAAAATTATCACTCTTGTTCTTTTTATCTTTCCTCTTAGTTACTTGGGTTTGTTTAGGGTTAATTAAAAAAAAATAGTGAATAAAAAATTTATTTAATATATTAGAAAGACATTAGGACTCATTTTCTCATATGTTAATTATTAATTAGTTTAATACATGTATGAAGACATGCACAAAATTTAGCTAAGAATTTTCCTATATAATCCTAAATAAACTGTGGAGAATGATATATATTTATGCCAAAACCCATAAGTAGTGCTGGGCACGGAGCTGGGTCGAGCTGGAGGACATTTTCCCAGCCTGGTCATACGGGCCAGGTCGAGTCGGGCCCTGTTGAGCGGGCCAGATGCCTAGCCTAGACCCGCCCATCCAAAAGGGCGGGTTGGACCGGCCTGCGGGCCATTTTTAAAAAAATTAATATTCTGGATTTTTTTATAAAAATATAATTTAACATATATTTTATTATATAAATTATACTTTGATAAATACTAAACAACTCTTAAATTTATAATTAACATTATTTTTACTAATTTATAACACATAATACATTAAATTAATATTAATATATTATATATAAAAAATTTATAAAGTATATATATATATATGACCGAACCTAAGTATAAGCCCATATCCGACTCTTTTTTTAAAAAAATATAGGTAGACTGAACTGGGCCACAGACTAAAAATTATTAACCCAACCTGATTCTTTTTTCGGGCTAAACCAAACCGGCCCACTAAATTAGATCAATATGCCCAGCACTACTCATAAGTAAGTCTTTAAAACTGTCGTTTGTACTCATTAAAACCCTAAACTTTAAGCTTCACCTATTTCACCCTTTAACTTAAAAATTTAAAAGAAAAATCTGCTTCGTTATCGGGAAAATGGAATTTCTTGCTAAATAAGAGATTTTCTTGCTTAGCCACATGTGAAAGGAGTCCAAGTTTCTCAAAAAGCAAAATCGGCTTCGTACATCATATTCAATGAACGTCTTTTTTGTCTTATTTTCATTGGTTAACTTGATGTAAAGTCAGGCAATAGTTTTGAGCTCAATTAATTTAGAGTTGACGTTTGAGCAGGGAAGCAGTTATGTGTTTATGTTAATAAATTATAAAGACTTTTGGCATTCGAAGATTGAAAGTTGAACTAACTCACAAGTGGTTTAATGATTGGCAGTCAATACTCCTATTCTAGTTTTCTCTCCTGTTGTCCGGTTCTTAATACGAAAGAAGCTAATTGGAGTGAAAAAAAGACCAATTGTCTGCTTTTCAATTTTATTCTATACATACTAAAAACTAGTGACAGCTTAGATTCATGGCCAATATCAGGGGCCTATACATGACTGCCACTTCTACAATGTCGGCATAACAAAATTTATAGAGAAGCAAATTTCTCTGCCGATTGGCTCGCAAATTTTGGTACTACTCATTTTTGAAAGCCCACCACAGGGTCTGGTTATGTTGCTTATAAACGATTTGAGTGGTGTTTCTATGCCGCGTTGTGTTAAGGGGAAATTACTTTTCGTCCCATAGTTATAATCGAATTAATAATTATGTCACTGTATTTTAAAAATATTTTTATTTTTAAATTTTGTTAATTAAAATTAATAGAACAATATTTATTAAACCACTCTTTTTTATTTGGTTAATTTTAACTGATTTTAATTGAATTTTGACTGATAAAATTTAATAACAAGAATGCAGTAAAAATCTTTTTAAAATATAGTGACTTAATTACCAAGACTATATCACAAGGATAAAATAATAATTTTTCTGTGTTAATGAATGAACTCCCGTTCCACCCAAAAATATTTATAAAGACTTTTGTTTTATCGACAAGTGTCCTAACTTAAAAATGTTAGTTATGTCAGTCATTTTTTATAGAATTTTTTTATAATTATTATTATAAAATTTTAAATATAATAATATTTTCCATATTACTCCAATTTATAAAAGACAAATTGTATCATAACTTGATGTAATAATTAGTTTCCGTTATGGGTTGTGCCTATTACCACTCATACAGTTTTGGTTGAAAGCGGACATTTTTATTATTTTTTTAATTTTATATTACTATAATTAATAATTAATATGATATTACAATTTTTATCATCAATTACAAAAATTAATTAAAACAAGAATTAAAGAAATTTTTTATTTTTAATTATCATATAATGTGGATAAAATTTTACTTCATATACTACTGTATTTATAAATAAATTTAAAATTATTTAGATAAGTAAGTGTTTAACAATATCTTGTTCTGTCTTGTATGCTTAGACTCTTATTTCGGTGCTTCAACTTCTGTTTTTCTTGTATAATTATTGGTGATGGGTCTGAATTAATTTGACATAAAAATGAATTCTTGTTGTTGGTTAATTTGTTTCTTGAATAAATTTAATTTTTAATTTATGTCTTATACTTGAAATACTTTTTTAATATGTCACATTTTTTTATTTAATAAATAATAATTTTATCATATAATCCACACAAATTTTTAAAATATTTATAAAAACAACATTTTACTTGTACACAAAATTAGTCTTTTTTTTTTGAAATCCACAAAATTAGTCTTTGAAAAGGTTAGAATGGCAAAATTTTGATTTGTCAATCTATCAAGTGTTTATTGAAAAATTAGTACCCATTGAAATAAAAAATATATTAATTTAATTTTTCTCATATCTTGAATTTTCAAGATATGTGTATTTTGACATAGGAATAAAATATGTATCTTGTGATTATTCAAGATAGGCAAAAATTACCAAATCATCCTTATAAAAAAATCATAATTGCTTTCTTTTCCGTCTCTACTTTTATAAGGTCATTTTAGTAAAATATTTATGAATCAATTTATGAAATGTATCCCATAATATTTTGACTATTCTATATCTTAGTTTGAAAAGTATTTCAGCTGTATTTTAAACTTTTTTATTAGGATCAATTTAACAAATGTCACCTGAAAAGATGTGTCATCTTCTCAATTTTTAGGCTATTCAAAAATTATTATCTTTTATCCTCTAAATCCTACATTCTCTCAATAAATATAAAAAATTTTCTCACTTTAATTAATGAGGATTTTACGGTAACTGTATAATTGACATGCATATTTCAACTATAAGGCGATTGATGTCAGAATTGAATTGTTATTGCCATTTAATATTTTGGAACGATTACGTTAAGCTCAAAAATAGCAGGTAATTGTTCCTTACATTTCTATGGAATTATAGTGCTAGACAGCAAAAGGATGGACGAATGCATTTTCACAGCATTAAATAGTTGAGAGTTCGATACTCGGCATCTAAATTTTGCTAAATAAATGAAAGTTATAAAGTGAAAGGAAGATGCCAACAATTATCTCTTTATACTTATAAAAAAGGAGCATTTATCTCTTTTTTACTACAAAATGCAAATAACTATTTTGAGTAAATTCTGACCGCATAGAAATCTAGACAGAATAGTAAAAGATAAAGGTATTATATACTTAGATTATATTACTATTAATATCAATTTTAGCTATTTGAACACGAATAATTGAAATGTGAACAAGACTAATCATATTTACGTATACTAGTTCCTGTCTGAGAAAAACCTTTCGACTAATAAATCTGAAACAATACTATATTATACTTGAGAGCCAACGCAACACAAACATAACATCAATGACAATTAATGTTTTTGTTTTGTCTGGACAGTGACAATTAATGTTAACTATTTACTTCTTAGTTAAGTATTTACTTCTTAGTAAATTTCACTCTTTATATAAGCCTGCCTGTCCAATAATTCAGCCACAGAAAACCGATACAGCAATAATATTTCTCTCTTTTCTTGCCAACAAGACCTCTTTATAAAATGGGTGAATACTCTGGAAAATCCTTCTCTTCCTTAGACCCTGAAACCTTCCCTGAAGAATCACAAATGGTGATTAATTTCATTGTTGATTACTACAGAAACATTGAGAATTACCCAGTTCAGAGCCAAGTCAAACCCGGATACCTATTCGAAAAGCTGCCAAAATCCGCACCATATAGTCCTGAACCGCTTGAAGATATCCTGAAAGATGTTAATGAAAGCATTGTTCCCGGCCTCACTCACTGGCAGAGCCCAAACTTCTTTGGTTACTTCCCTGCAAGTGCTAGCAATGCCGGTCTTTTGGGTGAAATGTTGTGTTCAGGTTTTAATGTTGTTGGATTCAATTGGATTTCGTCTCCAGCTGCGACAGAACTCGAGTCCATTGTCATGGACTGGATGGGAAAAATGTTGAATTTGCCTTCAACTTTTCTCTTCTCAGGAAGTGGTGGTGGTGTGATCCATGGAACAACCTGTGAGGCCATTGTGTGTACTCTAGCAGCTGCAAGAGACCAAGTTTTGGCCAAAATTGGCCATGACGGAATCACCAAATTGGTGGTGTATTGCTCTGATCAGACACATTTCACTCTGAGGAAAGCTTCCAGGTTGACTGGAATCCCTGCCGTGAATTTTCATTGCATTCCTGCTTCATTTTCAACCAAATTTACACTTTCTCCTGAAAAATTGCAGTCTGCTATCGAAAATGACATCAAGTCAGGGTTGGTTCCTCTGTTTTTATGTGCAACGATTGGAACCACAGCTACTTGTGCTGTTGATCCGATCGAAGAGTTGGGAAAAATTGCAAGAAGCTACAATTTGTGG
>CAODLS015073993.1:0-13712 GCA_948243855.1 Flueggea neowawraea
TCTTTTAGCTCGCTTTTGGAGCCTCTCTGTAGCCCTTCTCACCTATTACACATGTTCACATAATTGTCTTTCAATATAGAATACATATGTACCGATATATGAATGCAATGCTCGAATGATGCATGTTCTAATGTCGACACTGCTAATATATACGAATGCATGCAATTTGGTATGTATTATACATTCTCATAGGTTTTACACCACTCTATAGGCGTCTGATATTCAACGATAGTTGACGAAATGCAAATCAAGCCTATTTATGCATTATGGCCAGTTTACAAGATCTTCTCCCATCGACAACCAAACGAACTCATTTTATTATCTAATTTAAACCACATATAAAAAACATATAAGGGTTTACTTATACCAAAAATCAGAGTCTACATCATTCAAATGAGGTCTACACACAAGATCGAACTACAGCTTCAGCCAGATTAGACCAGTTTACACTAATTCATATCTACAGTTCGTTATACTCATCTCTAGCATATGAAAATTTACAGGTATATACTAGACACAAATATGAAAAACTTTCCTATTTTACACTTTGACTATATCATTTTCTAAATGCCTCAAAACAAGGTTGCGATACAGACTGAATTCTAGATGCAAATAGACTCATATTCTAGTTCATATGAGTTTATGCTCAATTCGTGTGCCAAACTATTTATTTAACATTTAGACCTATAAATAAATGTCCCAATGCATATTAAACATACAAGAATGAACAGAATCATTTACTTTATTCCTAAGATGCAGTAGATGCAAACTCCATGAATTCTAGGTTTTTCAAACGAAATTGCTAAGCAAATTTGTTCTTCTTCTCTTTTCTCTCCCTTTTCCCTTCAGTTTTATCTTAATTTTATGACCTAAGCAAGAAACAAATGAGTCTTACTTTCTTAGCTTCTGATTTTACCATCTTTAGCTTAAGCATGAGGTGGCGACGTGCTAAAAAGGTCCAATCAGAAGCCACCACTTTTCTTCTTCCTATCAACCAATTTTCTTATGTTTTTGACACCTAACCATGCCTAAATCTACAGTAACCAAATAATACCCATTTATACAACTATCCTGATTTCTTACAAAACCACCGAGTTACCCCTCTTACCTAATTGTTTCACTTTTAAACCAATATTCTACCGATACCTTTATTACTCTCATAACCTTTTCTAAAATATTCTTTAACCATATGGACAACATATGCAACTTCAGATCAATGTATATTGTATGCAATGCATGCTCGTGTATATGCAGTTTTGGTCATGGTCGTGACACCAATTACACCTTAACAAAGACTGATGGCGACTCTTGTTTGAAATTTATTTGCTTGTTTATTCACCTATTCGATCCTTGCGTCGCGCCATGGTAGGTTGCGACATTGGGAATTCCCAACGGTTATATTTTCCCTCTTTAATCTTCTTTGCTGAAAAAGGTTTCATCAATCCCATATTCTGTTTTTTAGTAACTTCGGGTTTAACTAAATTAGAGATTGATATAGATGGGAATGATGATTTTATCATTGATTAACCAAAAAGTAAATGTACAAAAATTTATGTATATAGCAGAGATAAGTGTGAATATATTTGAAGTAAATACAACATAATAGGAGTAATTTGCGGTGATTCAATATTATCCTCTAATGCTTCCTTTGTAAGCTAAAGGTGGAGAAGATGTCACCCAAAGCATGGAGTAGAAAAAAGTAAACAAGTCCTTGACGAGTGGCCTTGTTAAAATGCATCGAATTGGTCGAAAGAAGACAAGACAACAACTGTTTTACCCTTGGATGCGATCACATCATGAACAAAACAATAGTCGATTTTGATATATCTAGCGCGAGCGTGAAAAATTGGATTAGTCGACAGAAAATCGTACCAATTTTGTTGTGCCAAACATAACGAGGGTTGGAAACCCAGTTCATGCAACAAGCAAACTAGCCATTTTATCTCAACACACGTATGAACAACGGTTTTAAACTCTGAATTAGTCGATGAGCGAGCAATGATGCGTTGTTTGGATATTTTTAGGACAATAAGTGGTTGTTGAGATAAACAAAGTAACCTTTGGTGAATTTCTATCATCTAGACACCTTGCCCAGTCTTTATCACTAAAGACAATAAAGTGTGAAGGAGGGCACTGAGTGATTAAGAAACATTGTGTCACAGTCTCTTTGAGGTAATGGAGAACACATTTCAAAGCCTACAAGTGAATTGAAGTAAGACAATGTAAAAATTAACAAAATTTTTTCATTGAATATCACAAATCCGGCTGAGTCAAAAGGACATATTACAGATCAGAACAAATTTGGTGATAAAGAATGGAATCACTTGTAAACAAGGAAACAAAATGAGATTGAGACAGAGATGTTCCAATAGCCATGGGTATAATACGAGGCTTGCAATTAGACATTCCTATTTTTTTTTCTGTAACAGTTCAGATAAATAATGTCATTAAAATAGCAACAAACTAGGAATGTGAGAAAGGACTTCTGTTTTAAGAAAGTCACCCAATTCACCTAAATCATGAAAAGAGAACTTCGCTGCCAACTTTGCATTGAGAGAGTTAACAAATCCTCGATCATTGCTCGTAATCACAACATCATCCACATATACCGTTGAGATTGAAGTAGAACTTTCTTGAAGAATTGTTGAGCCTTGTTGATATTTGATGAAGCAAGTCAAAATGGGACGGGTTTAAAGTTTGTTTTAGGGTTTTTCTAATTAGTTTTGACCAGTGATTCATTGTAAACTATAAATAGCTTGCTTGGGATCATTCATATAAGCCTTTGAACACCGTTGTAAGATTTGTAACTTGTTTTGACTTAGAAATAATAGAATTATTAGCTCTTTGCCCGTAGACGTAGGTCGATTGACCAAACCACGTAAATCTTGTGTTCTTATGCGATTGCTCTCGTTTAATTTCGCATTCTTATATCGCCTATTTTCTTGACAAGTGGTATCATAGCTACAGAAGTTTGTTCAGAAAATCCTTGGGTCGATTCTACAGAAAGAAGATATCTTCATATAAATTCGAGATTGAGAAATTCAATGGGTCGAATAATTTCACTCTATGGAAGCTGAAGATGAAGGTGATTATAGTTCAACAAAAGTAGAGGAGGCGTTAGAAGGTGTAGACAAATTACCAGAAGAATTGACAGCAGCGCAAAAAGCTGAGACTGTAAAGATGGCGCACAGTGTAATTCTATTAAGTCTAGTGGATGATGTCTTGATGGAGGTAGCTGATGAAACTACTGCAGCAGGCTTGTAGAATAAGCTTGGGAGTATGTATCAGAAGAAGTCCCTGGTGAACAAGGTTTATCAGAAAAGGCAGCTACATATCTTGAAGATGACCTAAGGGATGTAGGTTAAAGAACATCTTGATAAATTTAATAGGATTATATTAGATTTTAAAGGGGTTGGTGTTGAACTCGAGGAAGAGGATCAAGCTATGTTTCTGTTATTTTCTTTGCCTGACTCATATGAAAGTTTTGTTGATACTATAATGTTTGGTAGAGATAGTATCATGATAAACGATGTGAAAGATGATTTGTTGTCTAAACAATTGAAGAGATTAACTTCTAGTTTAGATGGAGACAGTGTAGAGTCCGGGTTAATTGTGAGTGGGGTTAATAGAATGGGAAAGTAGCATGGGTTGAGGTGTTTCCACTGTAAGAAGATTAGACATACAAAAAAGAATTATCCACATAGGGAAAACAGTAAGGAATCAAGGGCAACAGTAGTTCAGAATAATTCTGTGGTTTCAGGATAATTTTGGTGAGGGAGAAAGCAGTGAAGTTCTGACAGTTACTGCATCTAGATCTGAAGGTAGCTGGGTTGTTGACACTGGTGCAGTTTATCACATGAATTTTTCTAGAAAACTTTTTAATTCTTTTAGAGAATGGAGAGGCAGTGTGAAATTAAGAGATGGTGAGAAGCTGAGTGTTTAAGGCAGTAGTTCTATACAGATCAGGATGCATGACGAAATGGTTAGGAAACTTGATACTTGATATGTCCTGAGTTTGCGTAGGAACTTAATTTTTGTTGGTATTTTGGCTAAGCAAGGTTATGGTTTCTTTGGGAAAGGTGGAGAAATTCGGGTGTTCAAGGGTTCTTCGGTAGTGATGAAGGAAAATTGTGGAATGACATTTACACCTTGATTGGCTACTCGGTAGTTGCTAATGGGTTAAATATTGTTGTAAGTTCTGCAGAAAAAAGGGCAGAGTTTGTGATCGAGACTCTATAACAGTCAAAGTTCGATCAGGTTGATCCACAAGAGATAACAACAAAGGAACCAAGGGATGGTAATTGTGTTGGTGATGGAGAAAAGCAATTACTGGAAAACATAAGAAAGATACGAGGTGGTGTATTGTTAGGTGTGGATGGTAATGAGGTAAAGCTGGCTAGGATTGGACTTGGTCAAGTCCGATTTGGACTTGATTCGTTGTTGCAGGACTTGAGGCCCTTCGGGGGTGTGGCAGAGAAGTGATTCTAGGTTCTGAGTTGTACGGGGAAAGAAAATTCACTTCAAATTGGAGAATTGTTGAGATTGAAGTGGAATTTTCTTGAAGAATTGTTGAGCCATATTGATGTTTGATGAAGCAAGTCAAAATGGGACGGGTTTAGGGTTTGTTTTAGGGTTTTCCTAATTAGTTTTGACTTGTGATTCATTGTAAACTATAAATAGGTGGTCTTTGAACACCACTGTAAACTTTGTAACTTGTTTTGACTTAGAAATAATAGAATTATTGGCTCTCTGCTCATGGATGTACAAACCACATAAATCTTGTGTTCTTGTGTAATTGCTCTTGTTTAATTACACATTCTTCTATCACTTGTTTTCTTGACATATACCAAAAGGAAGCACCAAAAATTGCCATGATTATAGGTAAAAAGAGAACGGTTGACATGTCACCCTGTAAATCCCAGGCAACACAAGTAAGAATTGAATAGGGCATACCAAGCACATGGTGCTTGTTTGAGACCGTATAATGAATTGTTAGATTGTACACGTAGTCAAAATGCTCTTTATTCATAAATCCCTCATGTTGGACCATATATACCTCCTCCTCCAAAATAAGTATTGAGAAAGGCATTGCTAATGTCTAGTTGGTGAAGACCCCAACAGCGTGAAACAACCACCGTCAACACTAGACGAATTGTCATTATTATAGCTACCAGACCGTAAGTTTTAGAGTAGTCATGTCCATACACTCGAGTATAACTTTGAGCCACAAAATGAGCCTTCAACCATTCCACCTACCCATAAGCCTTCCTCTTCACCTTGTATCGACGACAAAGTTTGATTGTGTTACGACACTTTATATTCAAGTTCCATATGATTGTACACAAAACACGGTCTTCATTGGCTTGAGTTAAGGAAGATGGTTCATTTGTTTGTGAAGAGGAAGAATGAAAAGAAGTATTGACATGGTTTTGGAAGGTTGAAGGGAAAAGTTACATTGGGTTACTATAGCTGAGTTGTGGTTGATTTGAATTACTTGAGTGTGTAGAGGGCTTTAAGTGAGATAAGAATTGTGAGGAATTTTTAGTTGATGAAAGGATTAGAAGAATCAGAAGATTTTGTCGAATTTAAATCAACAAACAAAGTAATTCTAAAAGAACTAAACATCAGTAGAGGATGATTGAGCTGATTTGGAGCATGATATATGGAATTTTAAAAATCTAATGAGTGCAAAGCAATAGACAATGGGGATTTGGTGTGACAATCAAATTGGTAGGGGATTATGTATGATCTAGAGTGTTAAAAGGCAGAGAGATTTCAGAGGTAGATTTGGTAAATAATTGAGTTTATTAAGGAGTTTGGGATGTTAGAGGTTGAGATATTGGTGTGATTTGTGTAGTGGAAAAAGTATTTAAATATGAAAGTACCTCTTGCAGTAGGAACGTGTGTGAATGGGACCCCATGAGTTACTTGTAGCCAAGGTGAGTAAGTTTGCCCAGATGAAGGAACCAAATGTGGTTGACTTAGGACACTATGGAATAGGAAAAGTGACTCATTAATCCCTGATGTATCTCACATAATAGAATTTGGCACTTTCCTTGTTAAGACACCGATAATCGAGATGGTGATTTGAATAAAAATATATTGTTTGGTATGGAATGAAAATTTGTGATTATTATAAGGACATAAGAGTGGATAAATGACACATTCAAAAAATCTAAGAAAATTATAATGAGTGGTTTTACTATAAAGAATTTGGAAAGGAATTAATGACATTAGACAAAGACAAACTTGGCATTTGATTTATTAGTAAATCACGATTTCAAGGGAGCAATGCCAATAATGGGAAGGAGCACCATTGTGACCAAATAAGGTGAGAAAAATTTCAATAATGCATTGAATCTTTTGTTCCACAATACCATTTGGTTCATGTGCATGTGACACATAATTCATTGATAAATTCCATTATTTTTCAAAAATTTTGGACGGAATGGTACTCGCCCTTCCAGTCAGACTGGAATTGTTTGATAGATTATTAAATTTCTTATCAAACGAAGTTTGAATTGTTGAAAGGTGTAAATAACCTCATTTGAGATTTAATTGAAAAAATCCATGTGAACAATGAATGATCATCCATAAAAATAACAAATTATCTATGATATGACAAAGAACTAATGTGCCTAAAGCCCTAAACATTGAAATGTATCAAATCTAAAGGGTGACTACTATGATTATTTATTAAAGATAATGAAGATTTATGCAATTTGCCCAAACAACATGACTCATAATTACTTGACAATTGTTTAGATAATGAAAATGGTAACTAAAATTGATTGACCAAATTACGAACTGTTTGGTAGTTAGGGTGACCAAGTCGAGCTTGCCAACTCTCCAAGCTCACCAAATAGGCTACAACGTCATTATTGCATTGCTGAAGAGAACAAGAAGTTTTGTAGAGTCCCAACTAACTTCTGTCTCGTAGGAGGATTTTCTTGGTACTTCAATCCTTCACAAGGCAAAAGGATGAGTGAAACTCAAAGAAGCAATTATTGTTATGACAAAACTTTTGAACAGAAATCAAGGGTTTAGTAATATATGGAACATGTAAAACATTGAAAAGAGTTAAATGTTTTTTTATAAGAGATAATAGAACTTGAACCAATGTTATGAATAGGCAGCTACGTACTATTGCGCACTACAATTGCATCATTACTCTTATGATCATCTGCTTAAAGAAAAGGCGAAGCCAAAGTAGGAGTAACATGTTGGTTTGCACCAATATCGGGATATCACACAAGAGAATATGAAGTCAAGGAAAAATAATCATCATGATTGGAATGTATATAGACATGTTCGATTGAGCTTAAGGAGAAACAAATAGTCACTGACTAAATTGCATCTGTCATGGCACAAAGTTGCCATCAAGACGACATCAAAAATCATAGGCGGCGTGATAAGTATAACCAAATATTTAACAAGGAGTTTAAACAGGTCAAGAAGAGTATGTTCCTATATGAAAGCCAAAATGTCCCTTGTTGGCACAACCTCTACCTCAATAAGAACTAGATCCCAAATGGAAAATGTTATTGGAAGATCGCTGGGCGATGTTGGCAGTAGGAAGCGTGGTCTGCTACACTTTGAGAAACAATTCATGAGCAACTAATTGCTTGTGCAATCCAATGGATGAAATTGGAATGCTTTACCGCTGAAGCCCACCGGTTATACCATTATATTAAGTACCATGACGACAAAATATAACGACGTTAAACTCCATAGCAGAAATAGGTTATCCAGCCATAATCAAAGAATCAACAAGAGCCTTAGCTTGAAGAAGAAGAAGAAGAAGAAGAAGAAGAAGACAACCAAATTAAATGAGGATAAAACTCTTCGAAAATTAAAGACAATAGCCAAGCAAATAAGATTTGATCTTCGGTGAACTATGTCTGAGATGCTGGATTCGGTTCTAAAATGTTGGACTCAAAATCAAAAATCTCTTTTGGTAATGGAGGTTCAGTCCCAAAATGAATTCTATGGAGATTATAGAAATTGAAAAAGTTGTTAATAAGTAGAGATTATAGAAATTGAGAAAGGATTGAACTTGAAGTTCATAAGATGCATAATTTTTGGAATCAAATTTGATGGAGAAAGTTTATGCGACTTGTGTAGGTAAAGTAGAAGAAGAAGCAATTTGATAAAAAGAGGGAATATCTGATGTAAGTGTAGAAGGAGAAGAAGAAATAGAAATGGAAGATGAAGAAGAAGGACAAGAGTTGAGCCAACCATTGGCTAGGCTCTGATACTAATTCAGAGATAACTATAGACGGGAATGATGATTGTATTATTGATTAAACAAAACGTCACAATACATAAGGGTATATATACAACAGAGTTAAATGTGAATATATTTAAACTAAATATAAAAAAATATGCTTGATTTATGTGATTACATATTATCCTCTAATAAACCACATCCAAAATAGTTTCCATGGTCGTCGTTTTGGCAACATTCAGTTTTTGGAAATAGTTACTAATAAGTTCCTTCAGACCCGACCCCTATCTATTTTCACAGCCATCCTTCATTTAGCAATTGGGTTCTATTATTGGATCTCCTTACTGAAGCTACATTATGAAAGGATTTAGTGTTAAAATCACCATGTTGGAGCCACAATGCCTAGGATCGTTGCCACTAATAAATCTCAAGTTGGTCATAAAGGTCGTTAACTTCTCTTTCTGCATTCATAAAGCCTTGCATGGATTTAGAGTCACATTTTCCCCTATAAGAGTGTCATTTTCTTGCATTCATAGCACTTAGTTTTTCCTGAACTGAAGCCTCGTTGTCATTAAACGAATAGTTATTAACCATTCTTCTGCACTAATCATTTAATAACTAGTTGTTCTCAAGCATGAAAAGTGTCCTACTTTGCATTGGTTTATCTAAAGAAAGGAATATAGGAGAATGGTCCGAGTATGAAGAATGGAAATTTCGGACCTTTTTATGCCAAAATATTGTGCCACCATTTTTCATTCTCTAAATCTCCATCAAGTTTCCCTTCAATCAGTTAGGAGTCCTAACCTCCTTCTCTCATGTAAAATGACAACCGACTATGTAAAATTCCTTCAAATGGCAATCTTCTGAAGCCTATTGAAAATCGCAATTTAAACCTTGAGGATATAGTGCTCCACCTCTTTTATCTGCTTGGTATAAGATATAGTTAAATTCCCCTATGATACACTATAGATCAGAATGAGTCGAAGCCAAAGTACATAATAGATCCTGGCTGAGAGCCCATCTATAACCCATTCATATTTTTCCATAGAAGCCTGTTAATCTCCATACTAACACAGCAATCCATCTTTATTATGACATCTATATCGTTCCTGGAATGAGATGGCAACTTGACTATCCCAGTTTGCTTCCAAAAAAGAGCCAATCCACCACTAGTTCGATTAGCATCAACCACAAATAGTCCATCAAAATGAATTCTCTGCTTAATTTTGCTCATAGTTGGATTGCTCTGGTTTCCATCAAGAATATCACTTTTTTTTTTGGAATGAACTAGGTTAGAAAGAGCTTGAGTTGCTCTTGGGTTGCCTAATCCCTACAATTCCAGCTTAAAACACTTATGAAAAAAATTGCAGGGGCAACAAGCACAATAGAAAAAAGCAAACCAGAGCTAGGGCTGGGCATTTTCGCCCAATATTATTTGGTCCACGGATAGGCCCGGCCCAAATTTTTTTAAAATAAAAGAGGGTCAGGTCTGGATTTATGAAATGGTCTGCTGTCTAGTTCGACTCGATCTGAATATATAATATATTGTATAATAATATTAATTTGATGTATTATGTATTATAAATTAGTAAAAATGATATCAATTATAAATTTAAAATTTGTTTAGTATTAAAGGATAATTTATATAATAAATTTAAATTAAAATTTGATTAAAAAATATAAAATATTAATATTTTTAAAAAAATAGCCTTCAGGCCAGACCGGCCTGCCTATCCAAGGCCATACCTTCAACCTAGTAGACCGGCCCGGTCAACCGAGCTGAAAATTTATGGGTGGTCTAACCCGGTCCTGCCCAGTGTCCACCCTTAACCACAACATAACGTGAAGCAAGGACATAAAGAAATAAACAACTCTATATAAGACTTACTTGGTAAAGCTAGGCAAACTTCAACATGAGTTAGGACAAAACAACCACAATAAATGTCAATATCTGCCCTAGAGAAGTCATTAAGGATTCCAAGATACAAGTAAGAATGGCCAAAGTTCATTAATAGCTGCCATTACATAGTAGAAAAGAGGTAAAGTGTTACCCAACATCATTAATTTTGATTGAGTGGGAGAGAGTCATTATCACCTAGATCTATTTAACCAAGTCAAATTACATGATTCACAAAGGGAACAAGGCGAAAGGTTTTTAGTTTTAAGGGTTGACAGACATGAAAGGTTTTTTGTTTTAAGGGTTGACAGATTGAAAGATATGTGATAGTTTAAAGAGATAACAGAGGATGAGATAAATAAAGACTATTAATAGGTAATATTTGAGTATTTTATGGTAAAATTAAAGGATTTTGTTGCTATTAAGAGTAGATTTTGAAATGGAGTCGCTTAGGGATGATTCATTTTTCTAAAAAAAGAAATCAAATTGTGTGTTTTTGATGAGTCATGATTGATAGATAAATCCAAGTGATAGAATTGATCATGGATCTTGTTTGGGTGGGTTAGTATGGATTATAGCCAGTAAATTTTAGCCTAACAAAATATCAAGCCGATTATAATTACTAAATGGATTGTAGAATGGATTTGAACTTGGTTCCTGTGAGTTGAGTTAGGTCTCCTAGTTCGGTTCAGCTTACATGTTGGGCAAGATTTAGGTTGGTCATGACAGACTTTTAGTGTCAGCATTATTTGAATTTTATGCTGAGTTGTTTCCTCTTAATCACGTACATAAGTAAATAAAATTTTATTGTTTACCAAATATTATCGTTGAAGATAATTTGTAGTAATGATCGTTTACAATATTAAAAAGATAAGAGTTTAATTCTTGATGAGAATAAATAAAATGACTTATAAAAAATTAATTTATACTAATAACCGTATACAATTTTAAAAAGTTCAAAGTTTAATTTTTTTATGAAAGTAAATAAAATGAATTATAAAAAGTAGTTTGTGGAATAAAATAAATGATAGTTTAAATGTTTATTTGCATATGCTTTTACAACAAGGATTCAAAGTCAAGGAGCCCACGAATACATTTGGCCTTTTAAGTTTTTAGGAGACAAGCGAATAATTAGCGTCAAAGCAAAAGCTTATAACCTGGAAAAGCTTGTAAGCCAAGATGAATATAACAGCAGTGAACACTCTGTTCGTATTAAAGTGTTGTTTGACCTAAACTTTAAGTTAGAGTACCTAAAATAGTGCAAATTATCCTATATTTTACCAAACCATTAATCCTAGTGCCATTTATCCTACATGTGTACTTTCTTGCCAGCTTCTAGTACTTACCACATAGATCCTTTGCCGGTATTTTCACACGAGAACAGTGGTTGACAACACAAGTTGGTGTCGTGTAGCTGTGCTTAGTAATTGAGGAAGAGATCTCTTCAACACAAATTTTCCGCGTGTGATAATGATATCTTCGGTATCAACGCGCCTGGTGCGTAATTCAACTTCAAGTGGACCCATGTTGTTGGCCAATCTCATCTCGTGTCGGTGTAGACGGCCGTTCTCCATTTCCAACTACCATTGATTCTCCATCCCTCCCTAAACGGCTATTTTGCCAGCAAATCCTTTTTTGTCATTAACTTTTAATTATATACACGGATTTTGGTTCAGCTAGTAATATAGACTGAATTTGTGAATAGAATTTTCGCGTTTAATTTTTATTAAATATACCCGTAAAAAAAAGTGATGAGTCTCAAATGTGACTAAACTTTAAACATAATTTTAGTTTTATACGGATTATAGCTTAGTTAACAACACAATTTTAATTTGTTTAGTTAATAATACAAGTTGAATTTGTGAAAAAAAAAACTCGAATTTGATTCTCACTAAACAAACTAAATAGGTGATAAACTTCAACTATGACTAAACATCAGACAAATTTGTCTTAAACCGCAAAAAAGAAAAGAAATTAAACAAATAAAATAAAACTATTGTCTTTGCTGACAAATACTCTCGTTTTAACTCTTTCTCTATCTAAGCCGTTCGCTGTCCAATTCAAGCTGAACCTGCCAGTAGCCTCTTTCTTTCACTTTCCAAGTTATTAAAATTTTAATAACTATTGATCATTACTCATCAATTCCTCGTATATATATATCTATGTTGCAATAACTATTATCTCACAGATTTGTTCCATTCTTTCTACTCAGAGGTTGTACGCAAAGTTTGTGTAATGGATTGCTTGGTCTTGCCTGTTTGGATGTTGAGAAAGTGCTACACAGGATCACGGCTAGGATACCGGCCATTGACAGAAGATGGGTTCGGAGAAATCGACGTTCCGGTCAAGGTGGTGGTGGGGAAGGAGAAGAGAGAATTCTTGGTGGATCCATTTGTGTTGGAAGAGAGTCCTTTTCGAGTTCTCATAGAAACAGTGAGATCAGGTAATCGTAGCAACAATAATACTAATAAAGGATCAAGAATATGTGATGATATGAGAAGGCAAAATAGGGTAATTTTTGTAGATGTTGATTCGATTTTATTCGAGCATATGCTTTGGTTGATGCATAATGATTGTTCTTCTTTGTTGGAGCTTAATGTCAAGGAGATCATTGATTTCTATACACAAGATTGCTAAGAGACATGAGATAAAGACACGAGATGGAAGTATTGTTGTTATCTATAAATATAAACACTCACACAAAAGTTCACTAATTTGAGTTTATAGGAAATCCCCCAGCAAATGTAACTTATGCAATAATTCTATAATATTGTTGATTTGTATAATAACACAAATTCATGTACCATAAGGGATACAATTATGTATTAGTCTCTTATCCTGTAATTCTCTTCATACAAACTTCATTTTCCTGTATTTTCAATTTTTTTTCTTTACTTCAAATCAAGGTTTTTTGATAAGTTATTTTATTTGTTTTCACTAAAAATCGAACCTTCGACCTTTTATTGTGAAAGGCGACTTTGATATGAATGAATTATAGGTCTATTGGTGTTTCGGACCAAGTTTGCAAGTGCTTAGTTAATTAATCAATCAACTGAGTAATCATATACCGGGAAATAGATGAGAACAACTGGACAAGTGAGTTTTAAACACATATATAGGAGACTGCTAGGCATTGCTAACTTACTGATTTGTTTGAGGGGGGAAAAATAATACTGTAGATACGAACCCCTAAAGATGAATACTAAGAAACTGGTTTAATAGATATATATGGATGTTCTTGAGCCATTAAGAAAATTAATTGTAAGTCATTGAAATGAATATCTAGTTCAATATTAATGCTCAAATTATTGTGGTCGGCGTTTTCCGGCTCCTCTAGATTACCGTCGAATAATATTTTATTGATCAGTAGCTTATGGTGAATTTCCTTAACAGGTTAAAAGATTAATAATAAATAACATTTAAGTAAGGAATTATGAATGACCCAAGACAATACATTTAAATGTTCAAAAAAAAGAATATAGATTTAGATTATTTAACATTTCATTTAAGGACTTTCGATTAATTAATGAACATAATAATTTCCGGACTTAGCTATTAAGTTTAAGAAATTGGATCAAACAAAAAAAA